>JAPDNY010000010.1:76170504-76323004 GCA_029375565.1 Gekko gecko
GACAGCAACTGCTCTCTTTCAAGGACAGCTCTTATCAGAACTATAGCTTGCCCAAGGTCACCCAACAGGTGCAAGTGGAGGAGTGGGGAATCAAACCCGGTTCTCCCAGATTAGAAGAAGAGATTGGATTTATACCCCGCCCTTCACTACCCAAAGGAGTCTCAGAGCAGTTTACAAGCTCCCTTCCCACAACAGACACCCTGTGAAGTAGGTGGGGCTGGGAAAGCTCTTGACAGAAATGGCTCTTTTTGAAGGATGGCTCTTGTCAGAACTGTGGCTTGCCCAAGGTCATCCAGCAGGTGCAAGTGGAGGAGTGGGGAATCAAACCCGGTTCTTCCAGATTAGAGTCCGCGCACTTAACCACTACATCAAACTGGATAACCTGGAGTTAAGCTCCAAATAGGGTGCAGGTCCCATGCCCCTGCAGGGGCACCCTGGAGGGTCCCAAGTCTGTTACTGGAGAACACTCATTAATGACTTCACAGAGCGTAGATCTTCCCGATTTACTGGATTTGAGAAGCTAAACTGGGTCGGCCCTGGCCAGTATTTGGACGGGAGACCTCCCTCCAAGGAAGTCCCGGGTCGCTACGCAGAGGCAGGCAATGGCAGGTCCCCTCTGAATGTCTCTGTCCTGACCCCCCCGTGGCCTAGGCCAGCCCACCCTCATCTCCAAGCCTTGGCAGGGTTGGCCCCGGTTAGCCCTTCAGCGAGAAGACCTCCAAGGAAGTCCAGGGTCGGGCTGAAGAGGCAGGCGAGGGCAAACCACCTCTGAATGTCTCTTGCCTGGAAAACCTCTTGCGGAGGTCCCCATAATGTCAGCTGTGGCTTGACAGCCCTTCCCTCCACTACCAGATCTGTCAGTAGCCATGAGGAGTAGTAAAACCTCCGTGTGCAAGGGAGGGTGTGACTCAGTCTCCGATAGTGGCAAGTTCCGCAAGGCCCCCCTGGCAGCCCGTCTTCGATCTTCCACGTTGAACCTCCACATTCAAGAGGCACTGATCCTCTGGATCCCAGGGCCAGGAGGCAACATCGGGGGAAGGCCTCGGCCTCTCTGCCCTGTTGTTGGCCCTCCAGAGGAACTGGCTGGCCCCTGTGTGAGACAGGAGGCTGGACTAGGTGGACCCTCCCTGGTCTGACCCAGCAGGGCTCTTCTGGTGCTCTTATCAGGGGAAGGCCTCGGCCTCTCTTCCCTGTTCTTGGCTCTCCAGAGGAACTGGTTGGCCCCTGTGTGAGTCGGGAGGCTGGAATAGAGGGACCCTCACTAGTCTGGCCCAGCCGGGCTCTTCTGGTGCTCTTATCAGGGGAAGGCCTCGGCCTCCATGCCCTGCTGTTGGCTCTGCAGAGGAACTGGCTGGCCACTGTGTGAGACAGGATGCTGGACTGGAGGGACCCTCACTAGTCTGGCCCAGCAGGGCTCTTCTGGTGTTCTTAAGGATCTCACTGGCTCTCTCTCTGCCTGTGAGCAGCCAAGCAGGGGACAACCGATGGGAAACAGGCAAGCTGATCTTCCCGTCGTCTTTTCCTCCCTGGGCGCTTGAGGCTGCCTTGGCAGTCGACTGCAGCTCATCTTGTCTGTGACTGGGAGGAACCAAACGGCACCGCCAACCCCTCCCCGCCCGTCCATCCTCTCCACAGGTGCCTCCCATCTTGCTGCTCGCTGGTCTCCCTGGATTTGTCCGCCAACCCGGACGTCAGCGTCGTGGGCCTCCGGATGCTGTTGACGGCCCTGGAGGAGCGGCGGAAGGGGTTCCAGTTCCTCAGTTTGGCTGGTCAGTGGTCCTTCCATCTATATCGGGGGCAGCCCCCCAGCAGAAACTCCCGCATCGTTCAGTTGGGGAGCCGAGCTTGGGGCGGGGGCTGAAGACAGTCGGAAGCAGTGTTCCCTCTAAGGCGCGGAGTCTTGTGAGCAAAAATTCTACTTTGTGAGCTCCTGGCGTTGGAGTGGCGAGCGAGCGATTTGGCTACGGCATAGATTAGTTTGCTCTGGAGCCTCCTTCCTGAGCTGAGACAATAACATGTGAGCTGGAGGTTTAAGAGACTGTGAGCTAGCTCACACTGACGCGGCTTAGAGGGAACACCGGTCGGAAGTGGGGGCTTTGGAGAGAAGGGAAGCTGGCGATGACAGGCGCGCCCTCGCTCCACCTAGGCGGCTGGGGCTGACAGGCCCTCTTCTCTCCCTCGTCCTTTGCTCAGGCTGCTCCGTGAAGGGCCCCTTGGACAGCACCACCTGGAAGAAGCTCTCGGCCAGCGTCCGCCACCTGCAGCTCTGCACTCGCCACCTCTGCCCCAGCGACCAGCGTGACGTGGAAGAGCTCTGGCCCCACCCACCTGGCGCCGCCCTCCGCACGGTCACGCGGCAGCACAAGCTCTTCTGCCAGTGCCTGGCTCCCGGATCACTGGAGACAGACTCGCTGGCTCTCGCCGGCTCTGCGTGACGCTCCCGGGCAACATCAGGGAACTCCTGCCCCATGCGGAGGCCAGCCCAGCCCCCTTTCTGGCTTGCCCCGGAACGAAGAGCTTTTGCAGCGCCCTCCTTCCGGACAGGCCGCAGGAGCAGAAGGGGCTGATCTTGGGAGAAAGACAAGGGAGGGCTGCTGGGGCCGGAAGGCCAGGGACTCACGCTGGGCAGCGACGGTCCTCCAGCCCCTCAAGGTCTCTGCTGGTCTTTGCACAGATGCTGCTGGGTGGGGGTGGGGAGCAGGAGGGCTCCAGTGCCCTCGCCCCGTTGTCCCGTCTCTTCCCTCGGCCCTCCTGCGCGGGTGCTGCCGAATTTCCCCTTCTCTGCTATTTATTAAATATCATGTCTTCAGGATCTGAACCTCGTGTGCCTTCCTTTCTCCTAACTTGCTGTGAGTCTGCCATGGACTCCCTAAATCAGGTGTCAGACATAAGGCTCGGAGGCCGGATCGGGCCCATCCAGGGTTCTTATGCGCCCCCCCCCCGAGCAACTGAGGCAAGGGAGGGAGTGATGGGAGGGGGGGGAATGGGCAGAGCCACTCCGTTATGGCTTCAGCCACAGCAGAGCAGCCTCGCCTGCACCAGTCAAACATCGTGGGAGCATCTTCCCCGCAATGCTCCCTCTAAGCTGGGGGAGACTTGTGAACCGAAATTCTGCTTTGTGAGCGGCTGGCATTAAAGTTGTGAGCGAGCGATTTGGCTGCTGCAGAAATTAGTTTGCTCTGGAGACATCCTTCCTGCACTAAGACAAAAATGTGCGAGCTGGAGGCTAAAAACCTGTGAGCCAGCTCACGCTAACTCAGCTTAGAGGGAACACTGCTGCCCAGCAGGGCACTTGCTGCCTCTCCTGGTCCGCCTCTGTGGGTTTTCCTCCGCACCTCCCTCCCAGCCCAGGGGGCCTTGCAGCGAGGAGACACCAATGCGGAGCTTACCAGCTGCTGCCCTTTATGCAATTTCTCTCTCCAGTATCTGGCATGACGTTTTATGCCACACATGGCCGGGCCCGACAAAGTGACGCTTATGTCCAATCCGGCCCTTGTAACAAACGAGTTTGACATCCCTGCCCTAAATGTATTTGAGGGGGAGACGTGGGGCTGGTGGGATGGCGTGGGGAGGGGCCGCCTGAAGCCCCCGCCTGCCTTGAGCGGTCTTGGTTGACGGCACTGCCGGGGGGGGGGGGCCGCCTCTTAGGTGGGGATGGAAACAGGCCGCAGGTACTGTAGAAAGTGGGTTTATTGTTTTCCTTCCGAAGCAGAAACAAAGCTCAAATAAATACAGTCACTACAGGGCCCTCGGCGGCCTCCCACCCACCCCAGGAGGGCTCCCGGCTGCCTTAGGGAAAATACCTCCCTCCCCCCTCCCCCCTTCTTGTTTCCCTCCTCCCATTTTCAGCACTAAAGGCTCAGCCCCCTGGCCGGTCCTCTGGCGTTCCTGGCCAGGAAAGGAGGGGCTCTTCCCCCCACCCCGCCCCACCACCCGCTGGCTTCTTCACACCCAAGGAGAGAGCCGGAGGGACGGCAGAGGCCCCGGCTCGTCCTCAGGAATGCAGGAAGCGGTTGAAGGCGTTGTAGGCCGACTCCAGGTCAAAGAGCATCTGCCGGACTTGGGAATCGTCCAGTTCGTCGGAGGCGGACATCCCGCTCAGAGTCTGCAGCCTGGGGAGGGGAAGGAAGAGAAAACAGCCGGGCTCAGGAAGAACCAGAGGCCCGCCCCCCACCCCCACCCCCGGTCTGGTCCCATTGCAGAAGCTGGGCAGAGGGTCATCCCTGAACTAGTCCTTGGGAGCCCACAAAAGAAGTCCAGGGCGGCCATGCAGAGGCAGGCGGTGGCGTCTCGCTTCTGAGCGTCTCTGGCCTCGACCCTGATGGCCCAGGCGAGCCCAAACGTGTCAGATCTGGGAAGCTCAACAGCAGCGCTCCCTCTAAGCTGTGGGGTCTTGTGAGCAAAAATTCTACTTGGTGAGCCGCTGGCATTCAAGTTGTGAGCGAGCGATTGGGCCGCTGCATAAATTACTTTGCTCCGGAGCAGTCCTTCCCGAGCTGAGACAAAAAGGTGTGAGCCGGAGGCTAACAAACTGTGAGCTAGCTCACACTGACTCAGCTTAGGAGAAACATTGCTCTGAATTACTCTTGCCATAAAAACCCCGCTGGGGGTTGCCACAAGCCTGCTGTGCTCCAACTAAGCTGTGGAGTCTTGTGAGCAAAAATTCTGCTTTGTGAGCTACTACTGGCATTAAAGTTGTGAGCAAGCGATTATGGCCACTGCATAAATTAGTTTGCTCTGGAGCCCTCCTTCCTGAGCTAAGACAAAAATGTGTGAGCCGGAGGCTAACAAACTGTGAGCCAGCTCACACTAAGTCGGCTTAGAGGGAACACTGGCTGCAGTGCCCCCTCTCAGCTGTGGAGTCCTGTGAGCAAAAATTCTACTTTGCGAGCCCCTGGCATTAAAGTTGTGAGCGAGCGATTTGGCTGATGCATAAATTAGTTTGCTCTGGAGCCCTCCTTCCTGGGCGAAGACAAAAATCTGTGAGCTGGAGGCTAAAAAACTGTGAGCTAGCTCACATTAACTCGGCTTAGAGGGAACACTGCTCAGCAGGGTCAGCCCCGGTTGGCACTTGGATGGGAAACTGCCAAGGGGAGTCCAGGGTGGCAAACCATCACCCTTGAATGTCTCATGCCTGGAGAACCCGATGGGGTCAATAGAAGTCAGTTATTCCTTGAAGGGGGGAGGAGGCAGAACCTGAACAGAGATGGAAACAGACGTGTTTCTGCAGAGAACATCAGTCAAGGCCCAGCGTCTGGTCCCATAAATGCCCCTGGCCCAGCTGCCGCTGCTGCTAAAAGGGCCATGCAGAACAAGCCCCGGGGGGAAGGGTGTTGGTGGGTGGCCGGAGAGGGGCTGGCGCCGGGACCGGGAAAAGCCTTACCACTGCTGCACCTTCTGCCGCCCCTCGAAGTCCTGGGGCAGGTGACTCATGCGGTTCATGGTCTCCATCAGTTCCCGGAGGTCGGGCTGGATCTGGAGGGGAAGGGAGGCAGCCCGTGGGGCCTGGGGAGCGGTTTGGGGAGGCTGCACCCGAGGGGCTGCTGGATTATCCCCCCACCTCTTTTTGGAAGACGGGCCAGAGCACGCCCCCTTCGGAGAGGGAAGGCCGGGGGTAGGCTGGCTGCACGGCCCCTTTTCCTCTCCCAGTCGGTTATGCGGCCAGCCTTCCGCCCTTCCCCGGCACCTGTGGGCACAGTAGGGCCCCCCCCCCAGCATCACTCCTGCCGGGGAGGGCAGCTTCCACACAGCAGGGGAGAGACAAGCTCGGTTGCCTGGGTGTCCAAAACCTTTGGGCCGGCCCTGGCTGCCCACCGTCTCAGAACTGGGGGGCGCTCAGGGCAGGGGCCTCCTTCCCCTGCCCAGGAAACGGAGAGTCTCTTGGGTGTCAGAGCCAAAGCCCTTTACCTCGTCCATGGCTCGGATTTCCAGGCGCAGCTTGTCCATCACCGTGATAAAGAGCTGGAGGGGAGAGAAAGAAGAAGAGGAGGAGGAGAGATTGGATTTATACCCCTTGCCCTTCACCACCCGAAGGAGTCTCAGAGCGGCTCACAATCACCTTTCCCTTCCCCTCCCCACAACAGGCACCCTGGGAGGTAGGCAGGGCTGAGAGAGCTCTGACAGAAATGGCTCTTTTTCAAGAACAGCTCTGAGAGAACTATGGCTTGCCCAAGGTCATCCAGCCAGGTGCAAGTGGAGGAGTGGGGGAATCAAACCCAGTTCTCCTGGATTAGAGTCCACGCACTTAACCACCTCTAAGCTGTGGAGTCTTGTGAGCAGAAATTCCACTTTGTGAGCAATGGGCATTAAAGTTGTGAGCGAGGGATTTGGCTACTGCATAATTGAGTTTGCTCTGGAGCCATCCTTCCTGAGCTGAGACAAAAAGGTGTGAGCTGGAGGCTAAAAAACTGTGAGTCAGCTCACACTCACTCAGCTTAGAGGGAACACTGTTAGCCACTACACCGAACTGGCTTACACTACCCCAAACAGAACGGCTGACAATCTCCTTTCCCTTCCCCTCCCCAAAACAGACACCCTGTGAGGTGGGTGGGGCTGAGAGAGCTCTTGACAGAAACTGCTCTTGATAAAACAGCTCTGAAAGAACTTGTGGCTGACCCAAGGTCACACCAGCAGGTGCAAGTGGAGGAGTGGGGAATCAAACCCGGTTCTCCCAGATTAGAGTCCGCGCTCCTAACCACTACGCCAAACTGGCTCTCACAAGACACCGCGTGTCAGGTGCGGCCCCCAGATACACCCCCCGCCCCTGGCCGTCCCCGGAGCCTCCCTCCCCGTACCGATACGATGTCCGCAATGCAGCGGTTCAGGTTGCCCTTGTCGTCCTTGATGGTGATGGGCCGGTCCTCCTTGATCCGCTCCATGGCCAGGGGGCAGTCGAGCTGGAAGAGACAGGCGAGGGGCTGGACGGTAGGCCCCCCCCCCAGGGAAGCCGGCTTCTCTCCACCCTGAAGAAGAATCCTCAGGCAGAGTCGTCCCCCCCCCCCCCGGCCACCGCTGCTCACCCGAAACTTGCGGCAGAAGTCGTCGATGGAGTTGATCTCCAGGCCTTGCACCTGCTTGAAGGCGGCCTTGTACTGGACCAGGAGGCGGGAGCAGGCCGCCGTGTACCTGAGAGGCAGGGAGGGCGCCCGGTGAGAAGCTGGGCGGGGCAACGGGGGCCGTGGAGGGAAGAGGCCGACGCTGCCCTCCTGCTGCAGGAGAGCGGTCCCGGGGCTCCGGCCAACGGCCACTTCACCTGGCGCTCCCATAGGTGTGGCTGGTGACCGGCCCCAGCATGCCCCTGGGTGGCAGGTGGTGTGGAGGGCTGGACTGCCCCCCCATGAAGTGGCGGGGGGACGGGGACATTGCAAGGAGCCAAAAGATCTGCCTAGTCCTGTGCAGACGGGACAAGCACATGCCTTGGTAGCCTCAACCCTCCCCTCTCCCGCCTGGTTCTCTGAGCAAGGAGGACTCATTCAGCTCTTCCAGCCACCTGCCCCTGGAGTCCACAGGGAGGGGGAGATGCTGGTACAGAGCGCCCCCCCCCGTTTCCTAAGCTGTTCCTCTAGCCCAGCGTTTTTCAACCACTGTGCCGTGGCACACTAGTGTGCCCTGAGATATTGTCTGGTGTGCCGTGGGAAGAATTCCAATTTCATAACATATGAACAATTATAAAATAAAGTATTATTATTTCATAATAAAGTAATTATAAAATAATTTCTTTGTGTTTATTTGATTCCTATTCAAGAGAATTACTTTATATATAGTCAATATAGGCACAGAGTTAAAATTTTTTTAACATTTTCTAATGGTGGTGTGCCTCGTGATTTTTTTCATGAAAAAAGTGTGCCTTTGCACAAAAAGGTTGAAAAACACTGCTCTAGCCCTCCTCCTACCCCCATGCCCTTTCCTGGATATCTTTAGGGAGTTGGACCCAGAAGGGCCCCAGCTTCTAACTCACTCGTTGGGAGTGACGCAATCCTTGATGTAGGCCTTCTCCAGGGCCTGCATGGTTTTCACCACTGCAAACAGCTCGGCCATGTTGTCGTACCTGAAAGCAGACCGAGCGAGCCCGAGATGACGAAGAAGAAGAGATTGGATTTATACCCCGCCCTCCACTACCCGAAGGAGTCTCAGAGCGGCTGACAAATTCCCTTTCCTTCCCTCCCTCACAACAGACACCCTGTGAGGTAGGCGGGGCTGAGAGAGAGCTCTTGACAGAAACGGCTCTTTTTCAAGGACAGCTCTTGTCAGAACTGTGGCTTGCTCAAGGTCATCCAGCAGGCGCAAGCGGAGGAGTGGGGAATCAAACCCGGTTCTCCCAGATTAGAGTCCATGCACTTAACCACGACACCAAACTGGCTCTTTAAAAGGTGACCCTCGACTTGAACTTTGTTCTTTCAAAAGCGATCGTCTCTTCTGCGGGGCGGAGAGAGGTCCAAAAGCAGCCATACTTTCTGAGCCTGGAACAGGACCTTTGGCCCACTGAGACCATCCCACAAGCACATGCAATCTCCGGGCGAGCTACTTACTTTTCTCGCTCCCGGGCATTCTTGTACAGCTTCACTTCCTGCCGGGGAGGGGGAAGAAAATGTCAAGCTGCAGCCTCAGTGACAAAAGATGCAATGCTCCCTCTAAGCTGTGGAGTCTTGTGAGCAAAAATTCTATGTTGTGAGCTCCTGGCGATTAGGCTGCTGGAGCCATCTTTCTCTGAGCTGAGACAAAAATAGGTGAGCTGGAGGCTAAAAATCTGTGAGCTAGCTCACACTAACTCAGCTTAGAGGGAACATTGGCAGGAGGTGCCTGAAAACCTGAGGCGCCCGGACGCCCTTCTACGAGGGAGTCCCTGCAGAGGTGGGTCATCCCCATGATCTGGGGAAACTGCTAAAGTTCCCCCACTATACTGCGAAGATTAATTCAATGGGCAAACCCCTCTCCTCTACTGGGGATGGAATCAGGGGGCATATTGAAGCAGAAAGCTACTTGCCTCGTATAGTTCCGGCCTATTTGCTGGGGCTGAAAGCAAAGAAACAAGTTTGAGTTACCCCCAAACAGTCACCACAATCATGAGAAAGGCCCCTCTTGCCTACAGCATAGCTGGGATGAGAAATTCTTTCCCACGTCACAAACAGCTGTATCCTCCCATCAGAACAAGAAACCTCAAGGGTTACTGTGGCGTCCTCCTTATTGGAGAGACTGTTTCTGCCTTGAAACCACACTCTGCGTACATGAATTTAGTAGATTTCTGCCGCCACCAGAAATTAAAAATTCCAAATCTCTTTAGTTTGGTAAAATGACCCAGTGTCTGGGCGCTTCAGAGGACTATGTGGGCCTGAGGAAGGACTGTTTTGATTGCTGGGATAAGTTTAAACAAATAATGATTTATTTATAAAAGAACAAAATAGATTTCTGGGTATTTTTTTTTAACTGTTGAAGAAAGAAAATATAACTGACAAAGCTTGGCGTCACACACAGTCTCTCAAACACCAAAACTCAACTCTGACAGGTTTAGACACTCAGTCTAAACTCTGTCATATTTAGCCACACAGGCTAAACCTGTCTTGTTCATGGCCACACAGGCTAAACTCTCTCATATAGCCACACAGACTAAACTCCAACTGCTTCCTCTGTCATACAGACTCTCACAAACAACTCTCCACACTCGTCTCTTCAAGAACACACAATCACCTCATACACTTCTCTCCTCCCACACTTGGCAAAGGAGTGAAGCGCCGTGTGGGTTTGCAGACCTTCCACTGAGCCTGTGAGGGGTGCAGAGACCTAGAAGGTGCCACACAGCAGCCCCTGCTCAAAAAATCCCCAGTGCCAACACAGCCGATGGCAGAGCTAAGTCGCCCAAAAGACTTCCCACCCCAGTCGTCGTCTGCTCCTCACTTCCTAGGATATGCCGCCAAGCAGCGTCCAAGGACTCACCTCCCATTCCCGCGGTGGCGGGGATTCCGTGGAACATCCTTCCTGTCGTCTACGGCGCTGGGATCCAGACAAGCCTCCGCGCAGGGACCCTGCCACAGGAGCAGTGGCTGTAAAAGCAGCCCAGAGTGACCCACGCCTCCAGCTGGGCTCTTTTCACCCAAGCAGGGTCTTCCCCTCCTCTGCCAGGTACAGAAGCGACCAGGCTGGGGCCAAGCCCAGGAGGCAACAGAGCAGATGTGAGCCGAGTGCGGGGCAGAGCCAGCATGGCTGGGGGAGCCTGAAATGGGTAGCAGAGCCAGGAAGGAGAAGGGCCCTGGGTCAGGTGTGTCCAGAGATGAACCGGAACAGGGTCATCAGAGGGACAAGGCAGAGGGTGGGGAAGCCTGAAAAAGAAAGGCTGGAGAAACTGGGAAGGCTGAGTTTGGAGAAGAAGAAGACAAAGAAGAAGAGATTGGACTGATATACCCTGCCCTTCACTTGGAGTCTCAGAGCAGCTTACAAACTCCTTCCCCTTCCCACAACAGACACCCTGTCGGGTGTAGTGGTTAAGTGCACGGATTCTAATCTGGGAGAACCAGGTTTGATTCCCCATTCCTCCATTTGCAGCTGCTGGATGACCTTGGGCAAGCCATAGTTCTGGCACAGCTGTCCTTGAAAAAAGAGCCGTTTCTGTCAGAGCTCTCTCAGCCCCAGCGACCTCACAGGGGGTGTCTGTTGTGGGGAGGGGAAGGAAAGGGAGTTTGTAAGCCGCTCTGAGACTCCTTTGGGTAATGAAGGGTGGGATATAAATCCAATCTCCTCTTCTTCTGGGAGAGCTCTGACAGAAACTGATCTTTCAAGGACAGCTCTGACAGAACTGTGGCTTGCCCAAAGTCATCCAGCAGCTGCGAGTGCAGGAGGAGTGGGGAATCAACCCAGTTCTCCCAGACTGGAGTCTGCACACTTAACCATGACATCAAACCGGTTCTCAGGGGATTATTACAGATCCAGAGGAGTCAGCCCTCTTCGTCTGTGGCTGCAAAACAGTAAAAAGCCCCAGGAGCACCTTTAAGACTAACCAGCTTTACTGTCGCCACTGCTGTAAGCCGCCCTGAGCCCATTCTGCGGGGAGGCTGGGGTATAAATGAAATAATAAATAAATAATATAAATTAAATATGCTGTTGAAGGCTTTCATGGCCGGAGTTCATTAGTTGCTGTAGATTTTCTGGGTTGTGTGGCCGTGGTCTTGGCATTGTAGGACCTGACGTTGTGCCAGCAGCTGTGACTGGCATCCTCAGAGGTAGAACACAGAAAGACAGAGGACTCTCTGGGTCAGGGAGAGCAGAGCCCTACTCCACCTTCCAGGGTCAATATAAATCATTTTCCTGGGAGCTGCGGTGGCTCAAGTGGTTAAGACACTGAACTGCAGGCTGTGGAAGGTCAGTAGTTCAGCAGTTTGAGACCCGAGAGTGCCGCATGACAGGGTGAGCTCCCGTCTCTGGTTCCAGCTCCTGCCAACCTAGCAGTTCGAAAGCAAGAAATTGCAAGTAGATAAATAGGTACCACTTTGGTGGGAAGGTAACAGCGTTCCGTGTGCCTTGGCGTTTAGTCATGCCGGCCACATGACCACGGAAACGTCTTCGGACAGCGCTGGCTCTTCGGCTTGGAAACGGAGATGAGCACCGCAACCCTCCAGTCGGATTCGACTGGCTTTCGAGCAAGGGAAACCTTTACCTTTACCTTACCATTTTCCTGCTCAGTGCCAAGACCAGGGCCAGACAATCTACAGCAACTAAATGCAAGGCCAGTTCATTACGTATCAGCGACCAATAAATTAAATAATTAAATAAACGATTCAATAAATGAAATAATAAATAAAACAGGCTTCCGAGGAGCGCACCGCTCTCTCCGTCCGTCTGCTAGTCTTCAAGGGGCCTCCTGGGCTGTCTACTCCTGTCCTGAAACGGATTGTTAGACACACACACTCCCCCCCCCCAAAAAAAAGAGAGAACCCCCGAAGCCGCCATGGCATCCTCGCCACCCCCCCTTCGAGGAAGGCTCGGCTGAGCGTGGGTGCCAGCCTCCCGGCGGGGCCTGGAGATTTCCCGGGAGGGCAGCCGAGCTCCCGGCGGGAGGGAGGGGGGCAGCCCCAACCCCACCCCGAAACCCCCTCGCGGTCTTTCCGGGCCCAGGGCGGGGCGAGGCCTCCAGCGGCTCCCTCCCTCCCTCCTCCCCCCGGCCTGGCCTGCCTCGCAGGGCTGCTGTGCGGGGGGCAGCTCCGAAGCCGCGCCCGGCCGGGAGAGGCCCCGCGAGGGAGAGGGGCCCGGGGTCCCCGTGGTCCTGGCTGCTCACCCCCTCTCCGGCCGCCGCCGCCAGCCTCCTCCTCCTCCTCGCTGCCCGCCTGGCCCGCCTTCCGGGAAAATGGCGGCGCGGCTCCCAGCGACGGCTCGGCCGATCGCTTGGTGCTGCCTGAGCCGCGGGGCCCGCCCCCGCTCGGGGAAACCACGCCCCCACCCCGCCTCCCGATCCCGCTCGGCGCTCGATTGAGCCGCCGTCTCCGTCGCCCGGGCTTGCGCTCGGCGGTCCGGCCGCCAGGTGGCGCTGCCCACTTGGGGGAGGCCTCCCTGCCTGGCGCGTCATCGCCCGCCGTGGCCAATCCGAGGCCGCGCCGTGGCCAACCCTCCGGGAGCGCGCTGGCTGGCTGGCTGCGGGAGGGAGATCCGCGAGGCCGGGGCGGGCGCGGCGCTCCTTCCAGGCTGCGGAGTCCTGGGGGCAAAAACGCTACTCGGCCTTAAAAGCTGTGAGCCAGCGACTGGGCTGCTGCAGGGATTGGTTGGCATCCTTCCTGAGCGAAGGGGGAAATCTGTGAGCTGGAGGCTAAGAAACCGTGAGCTAGCGCACACTGACTCAGCTTAGGGGGAACACTGCCTACCTGGCTTCCGCCCACCCTGTGCCGGCGACGCTCCCTCTAAGCTGTGGAGTCTTGTGAGCAAAAATGCTACTTGGTGAGAAGAAGAGATTGGATTTATACCCCGCTCTTCACTCAGAGTCTCAGAGCGGCTTACAAATTCCTTTCCCTTCCCCACAACAGACACCCTGTGAGGTAGGCGGGGCTGAGAGAGCTCTGACAGAAACTGCTCTTTTTCAAGGACAGCTGTGCCAGAGCTTGTGACTGACCCAAGGTCACACCAGCAGGTGCAAGCGGAGGAGTGGGGGAATCAAACCCAGTTCTCTCAGATTAGAGTCCTCGCGCTTAATCACTACACCAAACTGGCTCTCTGGCATTCAAGTTGTGAGCGAGCGACTGGGCTGCTGCATAAATCGGTTTGCCCTGGAGCCCTCCTTCCTGAGCCAGGACAAAAATCTGTGAGCCGGAGGCTAAAAAAGCCTGTGAGCTAGCTCACACTAACTCAGCTTAGAGGGAGCACGGCTCTTGGCAGGAGCCCCCAAAGGTTGCCAGGTCGGGATTGGGAAATGCCTGAAGACTTTGGGGGTGGAGCCAGGAGAGGAGGGCGGGGTTCGGGGAGGGCCTGGCTGGGCATGGTCCAAGGCCAGACTCATCCTCCAAACAGGCCATTTTCTCCAGGGGAGCTGAGCTCTGTCAGCTGGAGAGCGGCTGCAAAAGCGGGAGATCCCCAGGCCCCACCTGGAGGCTGGCAACCGTAAGGACGCTGCCCCCACCCTCCCGCTCGGCCCTGCGGGCACGGCCAGACTGGTCGGCCAGGCTGGTGCCGGGGGACTCCCGAGTCAGCAGGCGGTCAGATCCCCACTTGCAGGAGGAAGAGGGCCCCGGCGGGGGCAGAGACTGCGAGGGATGGATGGGGGGGGAATGTTTTGTTTTGAAAGTTTTATTGTTTTTTAAATAGTAAACAGACAGAAAACCAAGACAAACAGTAAGACAAGAACAGAAAAAACAGGTGCTGGAGTCTATACTCTGCATTTACTATGAACCAACGCCTATTTCGAATCAGTTTGGTTTATGTCCTTGGTTGGTTATTATTCAGATCTCTCCCTTATGCTACCCTGACATTTTTGCAACCAATCATAAAATCTCTCCCATTGTTTTTCAATGTCACTGTCAGGTTTTTCATGTAGCTGTAGCGTTAGTTTATCCATTTCTGCTCCATCCAACAATTTGAATATCAATTCTTTTCTCGGGGCTGCTTCTTCCTTCCAATATTTTGCATACAAAATTCTAGCTGTGGTTACAACTTGAACAATCATATATCTTGTACATTAAACTCTTGTGGCACAATATTCAATAAAATCATTTCTGGTACAAATGGAAAATTTTTATCTAGTATTTTTTGCATTATTTCATGCACCCATATCCAATATTTTTTAACTACATCACATGTCCACCACATATGGTAAAATGAGCCAGCTTCATGTTTACATTTCCAGCATAAATCTGACATATTTGGATACCATTTAGCTAGTTTCTCTGGTGTCATATACCACCTGTAAAACATTTTATACAAATTCTCTTTATAAGATGACGCTTTAGTAACTTTTATATTAAGCTTCCAAACTTTTTCCCATTGGTCTAATTGTATATTATGCCCTATATTCTGTGCCCATTTAATCATTACTTCTTTCACCGCTTCATCTTGCATTTCCCATGCCAGTAAAAATTTATAAAATAATTTTATATATTGCTTTGTAGCAGATCCAATAATCCAATGTTGTGCAGATTTTTAAAAACAAACACCAAATTAAAGAAATAAAGAAAAACAGCTCAGCAAGGAGCCTGGAAACTTTCTCCCTGCACTGCTACCTTTCTGCTTGCATGAAGTTGTTTGCGCCCGGACACCAGATCGGCCTTTGCCTGGACAACCCTACTGTGACAACAGGGCCCACACTCCCCACCCCCCGGAAATCACACCCTTCCAAACCCAGGACCACTTTATAAATAAAAAAGTACTTCAGGCCTTTAAGTGACACTCCCCACCACCTCATATATGCTAGCAAGTTGTTTCTTATTACCTGGAAAGTCAAGATTGCAAATTACTGTTCTAAATACGTTAAAAAAAACATTGTTTTAATTTCCAGCATCAACCTCAGGGACAGGTTTCTTGCGGTGGCCGATCACCCCCACAGTATAGTTGAGCCATATTTATTAGCTTGATTCCCTGGGCCAGAAGGAAAGAAACGGCAGTGTTAAATGCTGTGGTAATTTGCAATCTATGCAGACGTTCTGTGTTTCCAGCCACATAAGACAGGCTGTGTCTGTCCCTGTGACCTAAAAGTCCCTTCATCCTGAGTATCACAGTTGGGGAATGAATGAACTGTACCTAATACAGCGGAACTGCGTCCTAAGCCAGCACTGAAGCAAGCTCTCCGAAAGACTCAAGGATGAAGAGGCTGCCTTCAGAAAGCCTCCGCATTAGCTGGCGGTCTGTCCTGGATACCGGTGCAGTAGTTCCAAGACTACCTCTCCAAAGACCTGCACAGCTCCATGTGGTTTCCCCCCCTGGTGTGTCTGAAGGCAGGCGTTTCAAGATTTCACTCCTTACTAGGTAGGTGTCAAGACTCGGGCATCAATGGTTATCGATTGTTATCGCTCGCTCTCTAGTGCCTACGCTTTGATGCTTTATTACTTTCGTTATCATTGATACCGAGCACATCTGGGTTTCCTCTTGCTCCTCGTATCTGCCCTCGTCTGCCGTGTACGTCCCTGGGGTGAGGAGTGAGTGTGAATCTGTGAAAGTTGTTCGCTTGCAACCCTTTGAAAGATGCAGCCCCCACAACGGTCTCAGGGCTTCGGCCTGGGGTACGACCTTGGGTGGTAAGGCACTGAGGCTGCATAGCAGGTGGTGTGTTCTTTTATGACCTCTAGTGACATTTGGGGTGAGTGACATCTGAATGAAGGGGTGGGACCCTATGCCTCGATTACTGATCCTTTGTTTGAGCCTTGCCAGTTCTAACAAAGAGCTCAAGCTCTACAGAGGTATCCACACCGTTCCAATAAACTTTCTGCAAGAGCTCTTGGGCTGAGCGTGGTTTCCTGGGAGTCTGACAGTAGGTTCCTGTGCTTTGTGAAGTCTGAGGAAGGGACTGGTGTGTCCCCACAATGGATTTTATCCAGGAGCCCACACCCCGGGGTGGGAAAAAAAGGACGTACGCACTGTTTGGTTTGTTTTATTGCTCACACGTGGATTGCACAGTGTTCTTACATGTAGTCCAATGGCTCATTACACAGAGTGCAGAATATAGATATCTAAGCCTCAGTAAAATAGACATCTGGCTTTCCTCCGTGTTCGGCTTCGGAACACAATTGCTTTCAGAAAGTTATACATTCTTTTGAACTGATCGGCTGAAATGCCCAGGTGCAAGGCTGGAAGAACAGACAAGTGCCAGCGAGTGACAGAACATTCAGACGGGATCACAACTGTGACAGGCGGCAGGCCAAGCGTATGACCCTGGACTCCAATACACACACACACACACCCCATCACAGCTGGCAACACAGCTGTCTTCGCCACCAGCCCAGTTCTGCTTACCCTCTTGTGTCAAGGCAATGCAAAGAGTGCACCTTGTTTTCCCTTGACCATACGATGCGCAGTGGCACGAATGTTTTGAACCCCACATGGCAGCCGTACGGCATCTCCAGCTGGCCCCGCCCCAACTGACATGATGACAAAGAGAAACGTCACTACTGGTAACGGACAAGTCCACCGTGTGATGCAAGCACATGGGAGAAAACTCAGGTAAGGCTTCAAAGCAGACGGGACATCAATGCCAGGCATCTGTTGCGTGCAGGGCTGAGTGGGGGAGACAGGGCGTGTGCAACGGCAGCACCGTCCACAGATAGCACAAGCGCAAAGCAAAGAGCGTTTTCTGCTTTTCTCGTTTCAGGTCTTTGTACAAAAGCAGCGATGCTTCAAAACAAAACGAAAAAGCATGGCGATGTGGATGGCTCCCTTTAGCTCAGGTTCGCTTTGGTCTTTAAAGAAAAAGCCACCTGGATGACATCGGCCAGGTGCGAAGACGTCTTACCTTCCCCAAACCAAAAAGCGGAAGCCAAAAAGGGTGCCGGAGGCAGGGAGGGGAGGCGCTGCCCCCGGTCTGAGCAGGGCGGGGTTGTGGAGCAGCGGCAGCAGCAGCGGCAATCACAGGGGGGGGACTCGGTGTGAAAAGAGGCCGTTTCGTCATCCACTGGGGGCCGCTGTGATTGTGCTGTCAAACTGAAAAGAAGGGCGGGTTACCGGCCTGAACGCGGAAAGCACTTTGCGAGAGAGCCTCAGTCGAGAAGGCCTGGTTTCACAGCGGACTCAAAGCTCAGGTACCTTGGCAGAAAGGCGACACCTGTCTTGGGCCGCGCTTGTTGTCCAAACGGAGCCGTTTTCACGAGTTCTGTACGGTGATGAGCCCGGCCCACCTCCCCTCCTCTTGCCCATTCCAACCCCTTTAAACAGTCAATCAAACTCTGACCTGGACACAGGGCAAAAAAATACATTTGCAAAACTGAACAAGCATCCAGAAAGCAAGCGGATACTCTCTGCCACGTCAGTGAAGATCCTGGGGCCAATGGGGAGGTTGTGGACCGGTGTGAGGGGGCTTGCCTGCCTCCTCCTTCACCCTGCAGCCCAGCAGAAACACAGCCGGCAAGGGGGTGTGCCACAGGCGACTGCAATAGGAGGTGGGACTCCTGGGAAATTAGGGCTCACCTTGCAGGAGGGGAAACCAGGAGCAATTCAGACACCACCACCCCCCGTCCACCGACAGTTTAGCTTGCCAACTGTTGCTGTGTTTCTGCAGCTTTACTGACAAAATTTCATCCATGGGTCAGATGCAAAAAGAACACGGCCAGCGCTTTGTTTCTTGCGTGACGGGTAAACAAAGCAGAAGGCCGCTCTTTATTTCTGCAGGGGATTTCTTGGAAAGGGTACGTCGGCGGGGGTCCATTTTCCCACCAGGGGAAAACGTGGCCGTGAAATTAATGCCGACGGAAGGAAATGCATTTTATTTAAAAAAAATGCAGCCCCTTGCCAGGAGGGAAGAAGGCAGCGCAAGCAATAGGAATTCTAACCTCTAGCAGGCTTTGTGTTGAGCTGACGGAATAACCACTCAAAAGATACACTGCTGTACTACAGGGGACCGTGTCGTAGAATAACCAGCTTCTCTTGTCCACTTGCACGGAGAATTAATAGAAAACTATTTTCCGTTTTAAAACGCTATCTCCTCTTGCTATACTAAATATATACGTATATATGTATGGTTTTCCGTATCCTAAAAGCGGCACAGCAAAAATACAATTTCTCCTCCAAAAAAGCATGGGGTGTGTGAACTAGATGCTTCCAGATGTTCAAAACGATTGCCAGGTTTGGTACTCCAAAGGCAGGCATGGCTTAGCCAACGCAGAGCACGTGGCGAGCGTCTGGAGAGCAAGTTCAGCCCGGACGGACTCAGGGGACTGGAGAGGGTCAGACTCTTGCTCCTGGCGTGACTTTTAGTATCTTGGAATCAGCAGTAGCCAAATTCCCACCCAGCACTGCTTAAGGCTGCAAACTTAGCGGAGGGGAAGCCAGCCGGCGGAGCACAGGGCTCCTTAATGCTATGGGGCATTTCAGTGCAGCGAAATCCCTGGGGGGCTCCCTGGCTTTGGATCTAAAAAGCCTCCCACCCCGAAAGAAAGCATTTTGGCAAAAGAGGCAGCGTCCCACTCGGGTTTCTTTACACCGAGGCGAGAGAAAAAAATTAGTTGTGAAATCAACGGATGATAAATCTCAAGAGCCGGGCCAGAAACCTCTACGATTCAGGCACGATCACGGCCCGGCGGCGCTACGTCCGAGGCTATCTCCGAAAGCGCTATTAAAATTTTAGCAAAGGGACTGTGAGAGAGTCTGACGCTCCTCTCGGGCTTTGCACAGTGTGCTCTAACGTCAAAGAGTGCCCAGCAGAGGCCAGAAGACACTTAATACACACAAAGATCCGGAAACTTCATCTCATAGACTGGAACGGATTGGTAGTGGGTGTGTCCAGCGGTGATCGTGAGCGTCCCGGAGGGGCTGGGAGGGGGGCTGCAAGAGAAGAAAGAAAGCAGGTTCGGATTCCACGGCACTGTTCTAAGAACGTAAGAGAAGCCAATGTTGAATCAGGCCAATGGCCCATCCAGTCCAACACTCTGTACCACACGGGCCAAAACCCAGGGGTCATCAGGAGGTCCACCAGCAGGGCTAGAACTCCAGAAGCCCTCCGACTGTCCCCCCCTCAAGCACCAAGAATACACAGCATCACTGCCCAGGACAGAGTGTTCCATCTCGCTCTCTCATCACTGGCGTTCCTGCCGTGTTCGTGGGCAGCCATCTCTTCCTGCCCTGCCTCAGCGGTCCCTGCACTGGGTGCTTCATCAGATCAGATCAGAAATTGCTCCTGTCAGATTCCCTCCCGGCCTCCTGTCCTTTTCATTTCATAATCTCCCATTTTGCCTCTCCATCCAGCTGATGCTTGCAGCAGGTTACAGTACACAAAACTGGAGGGGCCGTGGCTCAGTGGCAGAGCATCTGCTTGGCGTGCAGGTACCAGGTTCAGTCCCCGGTATTTCCAGTTAAAAAGGACCAGACAGTGTGTGATATGAAAGACCTCTGCCTGAGACCCCAGAGAGCTGCAAAGAGGGGCTGTGGCTCAATGGAAGAGCCTCTGCTTGGCATGCAGAAGGTCCCAGGTTCAATCCCCAGCATCTCCAGTTAAAAAGGACCAGACAGTGTGTGATGTGAAATACCTCAGCCTGAGACCCTGGAGAGCTGTAAAGAGGGGCCGTGGCTCAGTGGCAGAGCCTCTGCTTGGCATGCAGAAGGTCCCAGGTTCAATCCCCAGCATCTCCAGATAAAAAGGACCAGACAGTGTGTGATGTGAAATACCTCCGCCTGAGACCCTGGAGAGCTGTAAAGAGGGGCCGTGGCTCAGTGGCAGAGCCTCTGCTTGGCATGCAGAAGGTCCCAGGTTCAATCCCCGGTAACATCTCCAGTTAAAAGGTCCAGGCAGGAGGTGATGGGAAAGACCTCTGCCTGAGACCCTGGAGAGCTGTCAAGAGGGACCCTGGCTCAGTGGCAGAGCCTCTGTTTGACATGCAGAGGGACCCAGATCCAAGCCCTGGCAGCATCTCCAGTTAAAGGGATCAGGTCAGTAGGTGATGGGAGAGACCTTTCTCTGCCTGAGACCCTGGAGAGCGGCTGAGCAGACAAGGCTCACCTGGATGGGCCAGAAGGCCTGATTCTGTAGAAGGCGCTACGTTCGGCAGTGGACAGGCTGTGCCTCTAAGGCGTCTGGCCAACCACACTCGAGCAGCAGTCCACAGAAAGAAACTCCCCACATGCCACACAGTCGTCGGAGCCGCTGCTAATAACCGCAGCGCTGAAGGGGAGAGCTCAGCGGCCGCTCCCTTCCCCCTCCCACCCCGCAGCCCTGGGCACTGCCCCTTACCGAATCGTGAGCTCCAATATCTGGGCCAGCCGGTCGTGAAGAAGGGTGGCCTGCAGGGAGAGAGAGTCCGTGGCTGAAAATACTGAGCCTCGCCCCCCAGCTTTCCTTCCCTGTACCCACCCTGCCCAAGAACTGCAGGGCCACATTTCTGGCTCTTCCCAGGGGAGAAACGAGGCTTGTGGGGCGGGCATGCAGACTCCGCCCTCTTGCACAGAGAAGAGCTCCGGGGGAAAGACCAGCGGGTGCCTCTGATGCACCACGGGGACCCGGTTGGTTCAGGAGGGGGCCCGCAGCCCTCTCCCATGGCCAGGGGCTCTGCTCAGCAGGGAAGGAGTCGCACCGGGTGGGAGAAGCAGTGGGCACTGGCGGGCAAGCCACAGAGCTTCCCACACCAGCCACTCACGTGGCACAGGAACCAGGCTGCCCTGGCCACACCACAAGTGACACGGCTCCCCGAGGACTGTGGACCAGGCTCTCACCACACCGTCCCGCAGTCTCCAAGCCCTGCCGCAGAAGGAGGTTGTGCCACAGCAGGGAAGAGAGACTGGGCACAAGCCCCTCGGACCCTGCCCACCCTCAAAGTGCAATAGGAGAATCCCGGCTCCAAAGCGCCAAACACAAAAGAGAAAAAACTGTATGCAAGCGCTATACAGAATCGATGCTCAAAACACATGGAAAAAACTTTATAGTGCTGATGTCAAGCCATGTATAAATGTGCAAAAAGGTGCAGGTCGGCGAAGTTTTCTGGAATACGAATTCATTTCGACCGGCTTCATCTGAACAGGACCTCGTGAAACCGTGAGATGTCTGCTAAGTTTCATTCATCATAAAGTATGTTCATAAAATCATAGAATGTTAGAGTTGGAAGGGACCTTGCAGGTCATCTAGTCCAACCCCCCGCACTCTGCAGGAGCAGAGCCGAAAGATAGCCCTACCTACCTACAACATACCCGAAAGGTGGTCGTCCAGCCTCCACTTGAAAACATCCAGGGAAGGAGCACCCACCACCTCCCGAGGCAGACTGTTCCACGGCTCAACCACTCTGACAGTTAGGAAGTTTCTCCTGATATCTAGCTGGTAATGACTCCCTTGTAATTTCCACCCATTAGATCTAGTCTTGCAATCCGGAGCAAGAGAGAATAGATCCACTCCATCTTCTACATGACAGCCCTTCAGATACTTGAAGACTGCAATCCTGTCCCCTCTAAACCTTCTCTTTCCCAGGCTAAACATACCCGACTCTTTCAGCTTTTCCTCGTAAGACTTGGATTCCAACCATCTCACCATCCTGGTCGCCCTCTTCTGGACACGCTCGAGCTTGTCGACATAATGTGGTGCCCCAAACTGGACACAGGACTCCAGGGGAGGCCTGGCCATAGCAGAATAGAGCGGAACGACCACCCCCCGTGATCTGGACACCAGGCTTCTGTGAATGCATACTAAGATCATATTGTTTCATAAAACTCTCATCGTGTGCTTTAGGGCTGTGTTCTGCAGTCGCAGTGAAATATTCCAAAGAGACATTCAGAAAGGAGGGAAGAACCTTTTGCCATGTGTTTGGAGCACTGATTCTGTACGGCGTTTGCACACAGCTGGTTTTTTCTGTTGCATTTGCACCCTCAAAAGGGCGCCAGCTCTAACCTCACCCCCCTTTGCCCCCTTGAAACAGCCCCACCCCTGTGCCTCGAAGGCCCTCACCTTGCTTTCGCACTGGGCCGCGATTTCCTCAAAGGGAGCCTTCTGGAACTTTTCGATCACCAGCCGCCTCTTCTCCTTCTCTTGCTCTTCGAGGCCAGTGTTGTCTTGGGCAAAAGAAAGGGGAGGGGGGTAAGATTTCCGTCTCAGACTGTCCAGGGCAGGGGTGGGGGGCTGAGGAACGCACCACTTCTGTCATTTCCAGGAAGAAACCCCGCTCTATGCTCAGGCAGTCTCTGGAAAGCCAATTTGGTGTGATGGTTAAGTGTGTGGACTCTTATCTGGGAGAACCGGGTTTGATTCCCCCAATCCTCCACTTGCACCTGCTGATGTGACCTTGGGTCAGTCACAAGCTCTGGCACAGCTGTTCTTGAAAAAGAGCAGTTTCTGTCAGAGCTCTCTCAGCCCCGCCCACCTCACAGGGTGTCTGTTGTGGGGAGGGGAAGGGGAAGGAGTTTGTAAGCCGCTCTGAGACTCCAAGTGAAGGGCAAAGGGATATAAATCCAATCTCTCTCTCTCTCTCTCTCTCACCCTGCACCTTTAACACGCTTAAATACATTAAGCAGGGCTGAAATTTCTGCACATGTGCACTGAACATGAATGCTTTATTTTGGTAGAAGAACAGAGGGGTTTTTTAAAACCGATTTCATTCCAAGCGCAATGGAATGGACGGAACTGGTGAGAATTTAGATTCTAGCACCATAGAGACCAACCAGGGTTTTTTTGGGGGGTTATGATTTTTCGTGCGTCAAAAGTTCCCTTTGTCAGATATATGGAGACCTCAGAGTCCTTATATCCCAGTCTAAAGGTGGGAGGGTTAGAATCCGAGACACCGATCTCTCAAGGGTGCATTCACACCACCCCAAGCATATCAGATACGTGATGATTTCTTTCCCCACTTCAAGACTTCCAAACATGACGAGAGATGGGGATCTTTGTCAGCAGGGAACACGTTCGAGACATTACATTATGTGGCTCGTGCAGTTACGGAACTCTGCCTGACAAAAGGATCAAGACAGGTCGTCGTGTTTGCCTGTCGGTAGCAGCTGAAAAGAGCCAGAGACCGGGCGCAACTTCAAGACTAACACAATCGGTGGCAGGGGAGGCGCTTTTGGGAGTCACGGCGCACTTCTCAATGCTCCCTCTTAAGCAGTGGAGTCTTGTGAGCAAAAATAAAGCTTTGCGAGCTATTGGCATTATTTATTTATTTATTATTTCCCATTTCTATCCCGCCTTGCCGAAAAGTTGTGAGCGAGTGATTTGGCCCCTGCATAAATGAGTCTGTGCTGGAGCCGTCCTTCCGGAGCCGAGTCAAAAATGTGTGAGCCAGAGGCTAAAAAACTGTGAGTTAGCTCACACTAACTCTGCTCAGAGGGAACACTGCTTCAGATACTTTGCAGCTAAAGGGGTGAGCCAGTGACTCATGCAAGGGCCTCCCCTGCCACCAATCTGGTTAGTCTTCCAGGTGCTCCCAAACGCCAGCTCTTTTCTGCTGACAAAAGGACTGTTAATTCCCTGCACTGTGGAATGGGCTGGCAGCTGTCAGAACGGAAATGTCGGAGGAAATGGGCTGAACGACAAATCGCCGCGGACCTCACCTATCGCCTTCTTCAGGGCCTCAAAGGTAATTTCCTCTGTGTTGTTGACCTGAAGAGAGAAGACGACTTTTACTGTACGGAAGCCGCTTAACTGGAGATCAAACAGGACAGCTGATCACTGCAGAAAAGTGCAAGAGTCCGGGAGCCCCCGAAAGAAAAAATACGTGGCAGGGGACAAGTTTTTGGGAGTCACTGCTCGTTTCTTCAGGTACCGGCGAGCAGTGACTCGCGAAAGCTCACCCTCAGCCACAAATTTTGTTAGCTTTTAAGGTGTTTCTGGACTCTTGCTACAGGCAGACTTAACGTGGCTACCAGGCCTTTTTTGGTAGAAAAAGTCCAGCAGGAACCCATTAGCATGTTAGGCCACACCCCTGATAGCACAGTTTATAAGCATATTAGGCCACACCCCCGTGTTACCAGAAGTGGGGTCATCCAGCCACACCCACTTTTTGCTTCTTATTCCGTTTACCTTGTTTGTTGTCAAAACCCAGGGCTCTTTTTGTAGCAGGAACTCCTTTGCATGTTAGGCCACACACCCCTCATGTAGCCAATCCTAATAAGTTTCTGCAGTTGGGTGTGGTCTATTATGCTAATGAGTTCCTGCTGGGTGTGGCCAACTCGGGAACCAGCCGGAACTCCGTTCCTGTGTGTTCCTGCCCACAAATAGCCCTGGTGGCTACCCACGTAGATCTCAGTGATTACTGCAATTTCTTATCTATCCTGCTCCATTGAGACACACTGGGTTTCACAGAGGAAGGAGGAGAGGAGAGACTGTTAAGCAGGGGCAGGGATGCGTGTGCCTGTCTGTCTCACAACTAGCTCCATTACTGCCTTCAGTTTTTATGAAATCATCCTCACAGCCTCCTCTTCCTCCGTAAGTGGCTGATGGCACCTTCAGGCCTCTGAGTCTCTTTCTCGCAGGGTGCTGTTGGATTGCCCGGCTCCCCTTGGCTACAGTGAACTTGCAGGGCAGCGGGGCCCAGCCGCCACAAGCAGCGGGCGTGTAGGACAGCAATGGTTCCAGGGTGGTTGGGCACGGCACAATTGCGCTGCTACAAGGTGCTGCATGTGAGAAAGTGGGCTAGATTCCAATCCAGGCACACCTGGGAGACAAACAAGATATTCGGGGTGTACCCTTTGGAGAGTTAAAATCTCCCTTCATCAGATTACAAAGCTTTGACTCTCGAAAGCATTGATAAAAGGGGAACTCAGGCTGTGGCAATAATTGTGAGACTATTATGCTATGCTGGGGATTATTAGGAAGGGAACTGAAAACAGATCAGCCAGTATCATCATGCCCCTGTATAAATCATTGGTGCGACCTCATTTGGAATACTGTGTACAGTTCTGGTCGCCACATCTCAAAAAGGATATTATAGCATTGGGAAAAGTGCAGAGAAGTTGAATATGGTTGGTTACAATATGGACAAATACGAGATATCTTTAAAAAAGATTGTAAAGAGGTGGGTTTTAGAGCTAAGAATGATGAGTTTGAAGATATTTGGTTGGAAAAAGGGGGGAAAGTGATTTCTAAGTTGTATAAAATATTGTTAACTGTATATACTTTGGATGAAACTGTTAAAGAGCAAATGATAAAGTGGGCCATAAATATGAATAAGGAAATTTCAATGGAATCTTGGGAATTTTTGTGGAGAAAAGCTCTAAAAATTTCAACCTGTGTTAATGTAAAAGAAAATTGTTATAAGATGCTTTACAGGTGGTACATGACACCAAAAAAGATTGCTAATATAAGTATGGATAAGAACCTGAGTAACAAATGTAGGAAATGTAAAAAAATAGAGGGTTCTTTTTATCATATGTGGTGGACATGCGAGAAAGCAAAAGTATACTGGTCAAGTGTTCATTGTGAGATGCAGAAAATATTGAAAATCCCTATTAGAAAAAGCCCGGAACTTCTACTCTTAGGTTTGACAATGGAAAAAATTAAGCAAGAAAAGAGAACAGTATTATGGTACATGATCACGTCGGCGAGAATGGCCTTTGCGCAACAGTGGAAAGCGGATAAAGTACCGGATATACAGGACTGGTTAAGAAAACTGCTATTTTTAGCTGAAATGGACAAAATGACAAAAAAATTAAATGGACAAATGGCAGAACAGTATTTAAGTGAATGGGAAGACCTGAAAATATATATGGAAACTGAATATAAAATGAAAGGGAAAATGTATAACCGTGATCCTTATTGAAAATGGAATTATGTTAGAGGAGTCAGATTTCTGTGTACAAAAAATATGTTACCTGGTTTATCGATTGTTATAAGTTTAAACTTGATTACTTTTAAACTTCTTTTGTTATTGGCAATAGCAGTGTTGGAAGCCTATTAGGGGGAAGGGGGAAGGGATATAGTTTATAAGTTGAATTGGAAAATGTGCTTAACAATGTTGAATATATTCCAATAAATTTTTTTGTTTTAAAAATAAAAAAGGAAAAGTGCAGAGAAGGGCAACTAGAATGATAAAAGGGTTGGAACACCTTCCCTATGAAGAAAGGTTAAAACGCTTGGGGCTCTTCAGCTTGGAGAAACGACGGCTGAGGGGTGACGTGATCGAGGTTTATAAGATTATGAATGGGATTGAGCAGGTTGAGAAAGAAGTACTTTTCTCCCTTTCTCACAATACGAGAACTCCTTGTGGGCACTCCATGAAATTGCTGAGCAGTCGGGTTAGAACAGATAAAAGGAAGTCCTTCTTCACCCAAAGAGTGATTAACACGTGGAATTCACTGCCACAGGAGGTGGTGGCAGCTACAAGCATGGACAGCTTCAAGAGGGAATTAGATAAGCATATGGAGCAGAAGTCCATCAGTGGCTATTAGCCACAGGGTATAGATGGGAACTCTCAGTCTGGGGCAGGTGATGCACTCTATCCTTGGTGCTGGAGGGGGCAGCAGTGGGAGGGCTTCTAGTGTCCTGGCCCCACTGCTGGACCTCCTGATGGCACCTGGCATTTTTGGTCACTGTGTGACACAGAGTGTTGGACTAGATGGGCCATTGGTCTGATCCAGCACTGGCTTCTCTTATGTTCTTATGTTCTACCCCAAAAATCTTGTTGGTCTCTAAGATGTTACTAGACTCAGATATAGCTATTCTCCTGCAGACCAGCAGGGCTCCCTTCTGAAGCTGCAGAAATCCTATGGACTGGCTCTGTCAAGCATTTCAGCTCTAACTCACACTGCAAGAGGGGCTTCTGATAAAATGTATCCCTTGGGAACCCCTGGCTAGGAACTAGCTCCTTCCTGCACTGGGCGCAGGAGTCTCCAGCAGAAACAAACCCTGCAGAAACAAAGGGATATTTTTAAAGGCAGAGGGGAGCCGGGACTGACCCTTCACATTACGACTGAGATGCAGTTTGGTGTCACTTTCCAAAGGAAAGGGCCAGGTTTGTTCCCCACGGAGCTCCCCGAACCCAAAGGCAGGGCGGGGAACCTTGTGTGGAGGGCAAAGCCAGGCACCCAGCTGCTATGGGGTTGCCTGGGAGTCAATCAGCCGGTGGGGAACAACCCGAAGCGGCCTGTTTTGTCAGTTTGGTGTGGTGGTTAAGCGCGCAGACTCTTATCTGGGAGAACCGAGTTTGATTCCCTCACTCCTCCACTTACACCTGCTGATGTGACCTTGGGTCAGTCACAAGCTGACACAGCTGTTCCTGAAAAAGAGCCGTTTCTGTCAGAGCTCTCTCAGCCCCATCGACCTCACAGGGGGTGTCTGTTGTGGGGAGGGGAAGGGAAAGGAGTTTGTAAGCTGCTCTGAGACTCTGAGTGAAGGGCAGGGTACAAATCCAATCTCTTCTCCTTCTTCTGTTCTGTTTGAGACCCCCCACCCCGACAAGCAGCTCACCAGAAACACCCTGGGGGGTCCCGCATGGGGCAGAGCTGGTGTCGGCAGACCCTGAGTGGGGGCAGCTGCCGGGGCCCATGGCTGCTGACCCCCCACTCTCCTCGGATGCCTCCTACAGCCTGCGGGTGAGTGCTCTGGTCACGGGTGTTCCCAGCTGCGTATTCTGCCCAGCACTGCTGGAGAAGGGCAGAGTCAAAGAACTGAAATGCATGAAAGGTGCCGGTCGCAGGACGTGTGCGCTGACACCACTGCTCAGAAGTCAACCTCCAAGGCCCCATTCAGCCCCAAACTGGGCAGCCAATTCTTCACAATGAGCAGCCCAAAATAGAGAAAGGGGCGGCCAGGATGCTTTCCCGTGAACAGACCGATGCACTTGCCTTATCCTCCGTTCCGTTGCCGGCCAGAATGTCCACCTGGATGGAGACCGTGTCCACAACACTCTTCCTCCGCGACAGCCGGTCTTCATCTGCGGACATGCACACAAATCACAGCATGGCAAAAGGAAGCAATCTCGATCTTATCGACAATAGCAAACAACTATGATAGCAGCAAAGTGGATCAACAAACAAGCTTGGGTTGTTCAACAATAGTTAATAAAAATTTGGGATTATTTTATTTTGAGTAAATTGTCATTCAGCTTCGGTGGGAAAGTAACAGCGTTCCATGTGCCTCGGTGTTTAGTCATGCTGGCCACATGACCACGGAAACGTCTTCGGACAGCGCTGGCTCTTCGGCTTTGAAACGGAGATGAGCACCGCAACCCTAGAGTCGGATTCGACTGGCTTTCGAGCAAGGGAACCTTTGCCAATATCAAAACAAAGCGGTAAACACCTGGTTCCCAATAATAAGCTACTCAATGGGAAAAGATACGCTTCCAAAAAAATCCTCTGTATTGTGATATGATTTACTTTTAAATGTTTCTGTATACTTCAGTTTTAAAATGGCTGCATTGTTTTGGTAAAAAGTTAAAATTGTTAAAAACTGTTCAATTAAAAAAAAAAATCTGTGGACATGCACACAAAAGGCAGTTCTCTCGTTTTGTGCGTCCAGAACAGAGAGGGCGAAAGGTCAGTGACCCTAACCCACTACACAATCCACATTTGGCATTTGTGAATAAACCAAGCAAACTAAGCATTGGTGTCCATCTGCTCTGCAGTGACGATTCCGCTTCCAAGGGTCAAGTCTGGAAGGAACTGGGAAGGTGAGAGACGTCACAGAGCGGCAGGACAGCTGGGTTCAGTTGGGACAGGGAGACTTTTAAGGTGGGAGACGCAGTTCCGGGGACGCAAGGGAACTGCTGCTTCTGCCTCCCGGGCTTTCTGCTACGCAGGGAGGCATGGCTGGTGAGTCCTCGGCCTCCACGTCCCCTGCCTCGCCCTCCAGTTCCTGCTGCCTCTACGGAGGACCGACCTTTCGTTCACTGCTCAGCAGATGGCCCAAGTTACAGAGTGTGGGAATGTGCAACCATCTGATTCCGTTCCAGGAGGAGAGGAAAGGGAAGCCCGAAGGAACGGCGTGTGGAGAACAGAGAAGGGAAGTGGGAAAGGCTAGACCGGCACGCCTCCAGGGACAGAAGTCTGGAGACTGGAATCCCGCGTGTCTGACTCCGTCTCACACTCCAGGGCCGGAGGCGGATGACTGAGCCGCCACGAGACGCCAGGATTCATCGGCAGCTGCCGGGAGGGATGAGAACGAGGCAGTGACTCACCTGTCACCTGAGGGACGTACGGCACAGACAGCCTCTCCGCGCTGTAGCCGCTGCCGCCCAGGGATTCCGCGATCTTGTTCATCAGGAAGAACAGGCTCTTGTCGTCCTTGTCGAAGGTTTTGGGAAGGCTGTGAAGAGTGCAGCGTAAAGGCATCAGGCACCACGTGAGGCTGAGAGGAAGCAACGCATCCAGCCTTCCACCTCCAGCGATCCTTCCCGCAGTCAACGTTCAACCCCACCTCCATCCCAGTCTCTTCGAGGCTGCCCTTTCTGCCAACGCCAGCTTTCTGTTTCAGTTTCCCCACGGGGGGAAAATAGCAGGGCCCATTCTAGAGAGCCAGTCTGCTATAGTGGTTAGGAGCACAGACTCTAATCTGCAAGAACCGGGTTTGATTCCCCACTCCTCCTCATGCAGCCGCTGGCATGACCTTGGGTCAATCACAAGTTCTCTCAGAGCTGTTCTCTCAAGGGCAGTTCTCGAGAGAGCTCTCTCAGCCCCACCAACCTCACAGGGTGTCTGCTGCGGGGAGGGGAAGGGAAAGGAGATTGAAAGCTGCTCTGAGACTCCTTCGGGTAGCGAAGGGCGGGGTATCAATCCAATCTCTTCTTCTTCTACAATCCGGTGTTCATGTAAATCATGTAAAATGGGACCTATTAGTCAAAAGATGCTGGGGGGGGGGTGAAGGGGGACTGTGCTCCAGGCCCCCTCTGTCACCTGTGTGTCACTCCCATGACCAAGACCATGAATTTCAAGCTCGCTTTCTTTGCAGGACGCCAGGGGGGAGTGCTGGAACAAATTGCCCCATGGTCCTACCCTTCAAAAATCGCTTCCTTTGAAACTAGCCAGGGAAAGGAAATGCTTTGAAGATGGCCGGAATGCCTGGAGCACTGAAATAACAAGAAGATTTTTTTTGTACGGCTTTGGGTATTGAATTCCTATCTTTCTCCCTGTATCATACCTTTGTGGAAGAGATACCTTTGTGCTGCGACGCATAGATTCTCTTTATCAGCAACAAAATCGCCATTACCTGCACTTGTCTCGGAATATGGTCTCTGGCAAGAAGCACGGACTTTCCACCGTTCTAGTTTCGATGACCTGAAAAGAATCCGTTAATTGGACAGAATGAAACCGGACTCCCGGAGTTACATTTGTCCCTGCCTGCAGGTAGATTGCGAACAGCATATTTTGCAGAACATAAGTGGAGTGACTGGCTAAGCATTCACATCATCGGGTCCAGAGAACAGCCACGAAGCGCCTGATAACACTGCGGCGTTGTTACTGCGCTCACTTTGGTCTTTCCCTTCCTCCAAAAGACACAGGGCAGCAGACCTGCCTCCATTTTATCCACCCAACGAGCCTACGGGGTAGGCACAGTTGGGCTGTGAGAGAGTGTGATCTTCTCAGCATCTCCCAGGGAGCTTTAAGGCAGTGAAAAGATTTAAGCAGCGTCTGACCCAAAGCTCCCTCTATGCTGTGCACAGGCAGCACCGAAATGGAAAATACTTCCAAATGAGAATGTCATTGTACAAAGCCCCCGTTGCCAGAAGACGGCTTTCCAGGCTTCACGATGGCATCCCCATGTCACTAAACAATGAAGGTGCCAGAAGGAACATCCCAGTCAGAGGAGAAGACCGTTTCAGACCCTTCTCAGTGCCAGGGGCAAGAGCAAGGGATGTCCAGGTCCCTAAAGCAACTATTTATCAAGGTCCCTGCTGATAAGCAGAGTTGTAAGACAATGGCACACTGACCCGGATGGGCCTAACTAGCCCGATTTTGCCCAACCTTGGAAGCTAAGCAGGGTCAGCCCTGGTTAGGACTGGGGTGGGAGACCAAGCAGGAAGTCCGGGGTCACTATGCGGAGGCAGGCAACGGCAAACCACCTCTGCTCATCTCTTGCCTTAAAAACCCCATGAGGGGTGTCATGACCCCAGCGGGTTGCCATCTTCTGCTGCCACCACTCTGGACTCAGGTCCCTTGGGAAGGCCCAAAGTACCGTCCCAAGGGACCCTGAGTCCAGAGTGCTGGCAGCAGAAGGTGGTAACCCACTGGGGTCGTGACATGGTGGTAGCGGTGGGGTCGGGACATGTTGGCTTTTAGCAGTGGGATGTGCCAGACAAGGTCTGGAGAGGCCTAGGCCTCTAGGGACCTGTGTGGGAGTGGAAGCAGACAGCCTACAATCCCCATAATGCTTAGCAACGGTTGTAACCAATCGGAGTTCAGGGATTGTCTGAGGAGAGGTAACTTAAGCTTTCTGAACTGTGAAACTGCGGGTTTTTTATCTCTTCTGTGGTCTTGCCTCACACAGAGTAAAATCAAGGGGACTGGTCTGAGAGAAAGATCCTGACTTGGGACAGAGTGAGTATAGGCACGGGGCTGGTATAAAGGCTGTGGGCCTTGGAATAGTAGCCAGTTAAGAAATAATAGGCAGTTCTCACCTACCCAAGACTGAGAGTGCCTATCTATACCCTGTGGCTAATAGCCACTGATGGACTTCTGCTCCGTATGTTTATCTAATTCCCTCTTGAAACTGTCCATGCTTGCAGCTGCCACCACCTCCTGTGGCAGTGAATTCCATATGTTAATCACTCTTTGGGTGAAGAAGGACTTCCTTTTATCTGTTCTAACCCGACTGCTCAGCAATTTCATGGAGTGCCCACTCTATTCTTGGTGCTGGGGGGGGGCAGCAGTGGGAGGGCTTCTAGTGTCCTGGCCCCACTGCTGGACCTCCTGGTGGCACCTGGTATTTCTGGCCACTGTGTGACAGAGTGTTGGACTAGATGGACCATTGGCCTGATTCAACACTGGCTTCTCTTATGTTCTTATGTTAACTGCAAAACGACTGAACAGTCTCCCCGTCTCCAGAGAACAGAACAGCCCCCGGGAGGAAGTGGACAGTTCCTCAGTTGGAACACGAAAGGCACAACAACTGACTGCGACCCACCTTGCTGATGTGCTGGCAGAAAGCAGGCACGGCGATCATCTGACTCAGGAAGTTGAGGTAGGCGGCGACCAGCGCCATGACACTGCAGCGGCTGAACATGGACAAGTTGTCCTCGTTGAGAATGGCCAGATCCTACAAGGGGGGGAGGGGAAGATACCAAACGAGTGAGCCGTGTGGCACAGGCCTGAATGTGCAGCACACGCCTTCGAGGACTGGATTCGGAGAAACACGTGTTCAAGTCCCCCACCCGAAAACAATCCAGCACCCCACACAGACACACCTGCAAGGCGACGGCCAGGCGGATGAGATCGGTCACCACCTCCTCGTTGGCCAGCTCGATGGTGATCAGCGCCAGGGTCGTGTAGAGCAGCTCAAAGTTCTTGTGCACGTTGTCGTCTTCCTTGCAGCCCAGGTAGATGTGCCTGTACAGCTGCTGGCCGTGCTGTGAGGGAAGAAGAAGAAGAGGAGGAGGGGGAAGAAAAGAGGAGGAAGAAGAAGAAGAAGAGGAGGAGGAGGAGGAGGAGGAGAAAGAAGAAGAGGAGGAGGAAGAAGAAGAAGAAGAAGAAGAGGAGGAAGAAGAGGAGGAGGAGAAAGAAGAAGAAGAGGAGGAGGAGAAAGAAGAAGAAGAGGAGGAGGAGAAAGAAGAAGAAGAGGAGGAGGAGAAAGAAGAAGAAGAAGAGGAGGAAGAAGAGGAAGAAGAAGAGGAGGAAGAAGAGGAAGAAGAAGAGGAGGAGGAGAAAGAAGAAGAAGAGGAGGAAGAAGAGGAGGAGGAGAAAGAAAAAGAAGAGGAGGAGGAGAAGAAGAAGAAGAAGAAGAGGAGGAGGAAGAAGAGGAAGAAGAAGAGGAGGAGGAGAAAGAAGAAGAAGAAGAAGAAGAGGAGGAGGAAGAAGAAGAGGAGGAGGAAAAAGAAGAGAAGGAGGAAGAAGAGGAAGAAGAAGAGGAGGAGAAAGAAGAAGAAGAGGAGGAGGAGGAGGAAGAAGAGGAAGAAGAAGAGGAGGAGGAGGAGATTAGATTTCTACCCTGCCATTCACTACCCAAGGGAGTCTCAGAGCGGCTTACAATCTCCTTTCCCTTCCCCTCCCCACAACAGACGCCCTGTGAGCAATGTTCCCTCTAAGCTGTGGAGTCCTGTGAGCAAAAAATTCTACTTTGTGAGCTACTGGCATTAAAGTTCTGAGCCAGGGATTTGGCTGCTGCATAAATTAGTTTGCTCTGGAATCATCCTTCCTGAGCTAAGAGAAATATGTATGAGCCAGAGGCTAAAAAACTGTGAGCTAGCTCACACTAACTCAGCTTAGAGGGAACACTGCCTGTGAGGTGGGCAAGGCTGAGAGAGCTCTTTCAAGGACTGCTCGTGAGAGAACAGCTCTGAGAGAACTTGTGACTGACCCAAGGTCACACCAGCAGCTGCAGGTGGAGAAGTGGGGAATCAAACCTTCCAGATTAGAGTCCGTGCTCCTCAGCACTACACCAAACTGGCTCTCCAATGAAAAACAGCACTTGGCTTGATGGACCAAGAGTCAGCGCAAGGGAGCTTCATATTGTTCTTGGTGTAGTGGTTAAGTGCGCAGACTAATCTGGGAGAACCGGGTTTGATTCCCCACTCCTCCACTTGCAGCTGCTGGATGACCTTGGGCAAGCTGTAGTTCTGGCACAGCTGTTCTGGAAAAAAGAGCAGTTTCTGTCAGAGCTCCCTCAGCCCCACCCACCTCACAGGGTGTCTGTTGTGGGGAAGGGAAGGGGAAGGAGTTTGTAAGCCGCTCTGAGACTTTTGAGTGAAGGGCAGGGTATAAATCCAACCTCCTCCTCTTCTTCTTCTTCCCATGCTCAAGAGGCTGATATGCCAGTTGATAGAGAAGCACTGTGCACTTTGGGGGAAGTCTTTCAAAGGTGCACAAGCAAGCTAGGAGAATGAAGCCCGGCAATTTCCCTGCACGCCTTAACACTGGGCGCTGGGGAAGGAAATAAATCTGGGACTAAGCCATGATTGTGAAGAGGAGGAGCTCTTAACATGCCCTCTGACCGTGGAAGAGGAAAGACAAGAACTGAGAGGCGTCTTCTCACACAGGAACACACACACCCACAAACATGAAGCTGCTTTGTACCGAATCAGACCCTCAGGACATCACGGTCAGCCTTGTCCGCTCAGACCGGCAGCTGCTCTCCAGGGTCTCTGGCTGAGGTCTTTCACAGCACCTCCTGCCTGGTCCTTTTTAACTGGAGATGCTGCCGGGGATTGAACCGGGGACCTTCTGCATGCAAAACAGATGCTCTGCCACTGAGCCACAGCCCCTCTCCAACTGGAAACAGTGACAACTCTGCCTTAGGTTACATGGCCCTGCCTGCGGTGGACGGAGTGGGAGCAGTAACCCACCCCAGGGTATCTTCCTTCACGGACGGACAAACGGAGAGCCTCTTCTGGCAATTACCTTCTTCATGAAGCTGACGTCTTGCCGTGAAATTTTATCTCGCTTTATCTTCAGATCTGACACATCTGGTATTATCCTAGAAAAGGAACACGTTGCATAATTCATGGGTTCTCTAGCACATGGCGCCTCAGCTGCGGAACTCCCTCCCCACCCAAGGCTGCCTGATGCCAAACCCAGCTGAACTTTGGGCACCAAGATTCCTGTCCCGTTCCCAGGGCCTTGTGCCAATCCATTCCCTTGCCCCATCCCTGGACCACCCTTTGTTCGCCAAATATTCCTGTGTTGGCCCAAATTATGCTTCTTATATCCTATATAGTTAAATGCTTTTTAACCACACTGTCTTTATGCCATACTCTGGTTTCGTTTCATGATTCTTGGTGCATTTAATTACTTTTATGTTTAACTGAGAAGCAATTGTTTTCCAGGCCAGTTTGGCCAGGGGTTGCCCTCTCCTGGGCATAGAGCAGGGGTCGCTGGGCGTGGGGAGGTAGTTGCGAATTTCCTGTATTGTGCAGGGGGTTGGACTAGATGACCTCTGGAAGTCCCTTCCAACTCTATGATTCTAAAACCTGGATAGCCCAGGCAAGCACGGTCTTGTCTGATCTCAGAAGCTCAGCAGGGTCAGCCCTAGTTAGTAAATGGATGGGAGGCCATCAAGGAAATCCAGGGTTGCTATGCAGAGGACAAAGCCGATAAGGACCTTGTTTTAATCAAAACCACAGTGCATCAGAACAGCCAGCCGCTTCTCAAGATACCTGAATTTTGTTCTGCTACTAGAAGAAGAGGAGATTGGATTTATACCCTGCCCTTCACTACCCAAGGGTTAGGGTTACCCAAGGGAGTCTCAGAACGGCTTACAAACTCTCCTTTCCCTTCCCCTCCCCACAACAGACACCCTGTGAGGTAGGTGGGGCTGAGAGAACTCTGACAAAAAGGACTGCTCTTTTTCAAGGACAGCCGTGCCAGAGCTTGTGACTGACCCAAGGTCACATCAGCAGGTGCAAGTGGAGGAGTGGGGAATCAAACCCGGTTCTCCCAGTTTAGAGTCCGTGCACTTCACCACTACACCAAACTGGCACCAAACCACTACACCAAACTACAGACTAACATGGCCACTAGAGAAGAAGAGAATGGATTTAAACCCCGCTCTTCACTCAAGAGTGGCTTACAATCTCCATTCCCTTCCTCTCCCCACAACAGACACTCTGTCAGGTCGGTGAGACTGAGAGAGCTCTTTCCAGAACGGCTCGTGAGAGAACAGCTCTGAGAGATCTTGTGACTGACCCAAGGTCATCCAGCAGCTGTGAGCAAAGGCGTGGGGAATCAAACCCGGTTCTCCCAGATTAGAGTCCATGTTCCTAACCACTATGCCAAACTGGCTCTCCTGCTACAGCCTTAGGGGAGACGCCTGGGTCCCAGGGGGCAACTAAATGCTGGGTGTGTCCAACACAGGAGGAAGAGGAGGAGGAAGAGGAGGACGAGGAAGAAATTGGACTTCTATCCTGCCCTTCACTACCCAAAGGAGTCTCGGAGCGGCTGACAATCTCCTTTTTCTTCCTTTCCCCAGAACAGACACCCTGTGAGCAATGTTCCCTCTAAGCTGAGTTAGTTTGAGCTAGCTCACAGTCTTTTTAGCCTCCGGCTCACACATTTTTGTCTTAGCTCAGGAAGGAGGGCTCCAGAGCAAACTAATTTGTGCAGTAGCCAAACTGCTCGCTCACAGCTTTAATGCCAGCAGCTCACAAAGTAGAATTTTTGTTCACAAGCTTAGAGGGAGCATTGCCTGTGAGGTAGGTGGGGCTGAGAGAGCTCTCTCGAGAACTGCCCTTGAGAGAACAGCTCTGCCAGAACTATGGCTTGCCCAAGGTCATCCAGCAGCTGCAAGGGGAGGAGTGGGGGAATCAAACCCGGTCCTCCCAGATCAGAGTCTGCGCCCTCAACCACTACACCAAGCTGGCTCCCAAAGCGCTTTGCCCCAGGGCCTGCTACCTGATGCCTCTGAGCTTCGCTCGGTTGTCGTGCCGGTCAATCAGATTGTGCAGCACTTCCAGGACCAGTTGCCGAAGCTCGCCGTCTTCCATGAGCGAAGAGGACAGGAGAGGGTCGAGGAAGGGGGCCGAAAGGGCCGTGGCGATGCTCTTGGCGTTGTAGCCGGAGGTGACCTGCGGGTCGGGGTTCAAGACAAAGTAAGCGGGATCACTGCAGGTAGACCTCCTTGATGCACGATACATCCAATCAGCAGCCATTTGAACAAACTGAAGAACGGCTAGAGGGAAGTGGGCGCGCACCCTCCCGTCCCGGAATGCAGGAACCGGAGGACTCGGCGACGGCAGGAGGGTTCACAAGTGGGACACGAAGCAGCCCTTCACTTCACGGGCACCTCCCCACTGCTGAGAGATTACGTGTGACCCGCATCCTGCCACTATGGCCCTGTCCGTCCCATTTCTATCACCTATGTCCCCCCCAACTTGTGCATGACATCTGACCCTTGTGTAGGACTGGGGGAGGGACACGGACGGGGGCGACAATGGTACGATCTGCAAGCCTGAGTCTGGGCCCCACGACCCACACTGTTTAGAACCGACATGCGGGAGGAAGACGGCGCGACGTAACACTGGAGCATCAGCACAGCCCTGCTAGGTCGGAGCCAGACATCTAGACCAGAGTCCTGTTCCCAAGAGGGGCTAGCCCGATGCCTCCAAGAAGCTTACAGTGGGAGGGGCTTCTAGTGTCCTGGAACTTCCTGGTGGCACCTGGTATTTTTGGCCACTCTGTGGCACACAGTGTTGGACTGGATGGGCCGTTGGCCTGATCCGGCGTTGGCTTCTCTTGTGTTCTTATGACTCCAACAGGCCCAGGGCAAGCGCCCGCTTCCATTGCTTACATCCTTCCCTCCCCCCACCCGGTGGCATAATACTGCCTCTGGACAGGGAGGCTCATCATGGCTAATGGACTAATTCATGGGGGATAAGGGGTTTGTCAGTGGCTAGTAAAAGTAAAGGTTTCCCTTGCTCGAAAGCCAGTCGAATCTGACTCTAGGGTTGCAGTGCTCATCTCCGTTTCCAAGCCGAAGAGCCAGCGCTGTCTGAAGACATTTCCGTGGTCATGTAGCCGGCATGACCAGACGCCAAGGTGCACGGAACACTGTTCCCTTCCCACCAAAGTGGTACCTAGTTATCTACTTGCAGTATCATCATGCCCCTGTATAAATCATTGGTGCGACCTCATTTGGAATACTGTGTACAGTTCTGGTCGCCACATCTCAAAAAGGATATTATAGCATTGGGAAAAGTGCAGAGAAGGGCAACTAGAATGATAAAAGGGTTGGAACACCTTCTCTATGAAGAAAGGTTAAAACGCTGAGGGTGGACATGATCAAGGTTTATAAGATTATGAATGGGATTGAGCAGGTTGAGAAAGAAGTACTTTTCTCCCTTTCTCACAAGACAAGAACTCCTTGTGGGCACTCCATGAAATTGCTGAGCAGTCAGGTTAGAACAGATAAAAGGAAGTCCTTCTTCACCCAAAGAGTGATTAACATGTGGAATTCACTGCCACAGGAGGTGGTGGCAGCTACAAGCATGGACAGTTTCATGAGGGAATTAGATAAACATCTGGAGCAGAAGTCCATCAGTGGCTATTAGCCACAGGGTATAGATGGGAACTCTCAGTCTGGGGCAGATGATGCACTCTATACTTGGTGCTGGAGGGGGCAGCAGTGGGAGGGCTTCCAGTGTCCTGGCCCCACTGCTGGACCTCCTGATGGCACCTGGTATATTTTGGCCGCTGTGTGCCACAGAGTGTTGGACTAGATGGGCCATTGGCCTGATCCAACATGGGCTTCTCTTATGTTCTTATGTATGTTCAGTTTCTTGCTTTCAAACTGCTAAGCTGGCAGGATGGCAGTGGCTAGCTGCCACTTACAAATCCCCACATTCACTGTAGGTTGGCTGAAGAAGCCCTGCCTTTTGTCCGTCCTGGATCTACCGTCCGTCAGCTGCACTACCCCGAAGTGCTAGTCTAAGGGTGGAGGGAGAAGGAACTCCCTTGTCCTCTTTCTCCACACCAACTACTTCCTCCACACCAACTCCACACCAGCCCTTCCCTCATCACCTCCAGCTAGCCAGAGCCCAAGCCTCATTCGAAGGCATTCCCAGTCTGGTCCCCCTATACCTACATCCCAACAGCAGAGGCCGGGCTTACCATCAGCAAAGAGCGGAGCAACATGATCTGGATCCTTCTGGTTCCCAAATCCCTGTGGAGGAAAATGGGGAGGGGGGAGATATAATTTGGAAAAGAGCCAGAGAAAACGGTTCCAGGTCCCAGTTCGGTAACAAAGGCAGCGTACCTTGTGATGACTGGGCTGGAAATGACAGCAAGTCCCGCAGGAAGCCCCTCAACCCCCTTCCAAACAACTCATGACTCACACTAGACTGCCCTGCGGCACAGAGAGACCTACGGCATTTACGTAAACATATCTGTCAATACTTTAACAACATACAAAATTTATCTCAGTACAAAACACAAAACACAAGAATTGAAGAAGGTATCCCCCCAAAATAATCTTCTTCTTAGTTTAACGAAGTTTCCGGATAATGCTTTCGTTGCCAAGGACTTCATCAGAGAAGCATCAAATATAACTATATAAAACATTAATTCAATAGTTACCAAAGGCTACAAAAATAGTTATATATGCCATTTTTTTTTTTTTAGTATTTGTTACATTTTTAACAATTTTAGCAAGGATTTTCAATGTCTTTATCCATTTTTAGAATGATAATAAATTTTATAAACTAATTTTGTATGTTGTTAAAGTATTGACAGATATGTTTGTGTAAATGCTGTATTATTCTAGCGTCACACACAGCTTGGTTTCCTTTCTGCTCTTCTAGCTGGCAGCTGTGGTTCTTTCATTAATTCCACAGAGATACCTACGGCAGGTGCTCTGCCACAGCCCCTCCCCTTGGGACGGCAGAAAGCCCCCGAGGGTCATCCCCGCCTGCCTGGTACAGGGGCTCAGTAGGTCACCTGCACGTCTCAGTTCTGCCTCTGACTTCAGCTTGGGTCTGCCTCTGATATCACTTGCACTTGAAAGTAGGCAGAAAGGAGCCCTGGAAGGCAACGAGCAGGAACGGATGTGAGCGACAGGCAGGCAGCTAGGAAAATCCCCCCCTCCTTTCAGTGTGACTGTCCTGGTTCCCAAGAGAGGCTTTCCAAGATGTGAGATAGGAAAGGAAGACGTGGAAGCGGCCCTCAGGAACGGGCTTGGAACACACAGGACCTCATCTTCCACCGAGTTGGACCCCTGATCTCTCAAGGCCAGTATTGTCCACTCTGATTGGCAATGGCTCTCTACGGTTTCACGCAGAGGTCTTTTCCAGTGTTCCCTCTAAGCTGGGTGTGAGCCAGCTCACAGTTTTTTAGCCTCCGGCTCACACATGTCCGTCTTGGCTCAGGAAGGAGGGCTCCAGAGCAAACTCACTTATGCCGTAGCCAAATCGCTCACTCACAATTTTAACACCAGCAGCTCACAAAGTAGAACTTTCGCTCACAAGACTCCACAGCTTAGAGGGAACGTTGGTCTTTTCAGATCATTTACTGGTTCTTTCAACCAGAGATGCTGCCGGGGATTGAACCTGGGCCTTCTGCGGGCCAAGCAGATGCTCTGCTGCTCAGCCATGCAGCCACGGTCTCTTACCTTATGAGTTCCCCTCTGCCCTTTTGTTCCTCCCAAACTCCCACCCAAAGCCCAAACTCCGCAGCCTAACATGGCCTTGTCCCCACCCATCCCTTCTTCCCCCCCTCTCTCACTGTGTTTCGCAAACTCTATTTCACCAGGTGCCCCAACGTCCCCTTCCCCCACTCCCCACAGCCTCCCTCAGGTTCGCCCTAAAGCCCCACAGTGTTCCTGAAACCTGCAGTTTAAATCCCTCACCCTGAGCTAAGACAAGTTCCTGCAGAGTGCAGGGGGTTGGACTAGATGGCCTGCAAGGTCCCTTCCAACTCTAACATTCTATGATTCTATGACAAAGCTTCCGGCCCCAACTTACAATTGACTTCTGTCTCCCAACACTGCCTTAGACACCAAGGAGAGACCCTGTGCCCTGGTTTTACCACCTTCAGTCTACCTTGATGCATAAATTACTCAATCAAATTGAGCTGATTTGAGAATACCACCAGGGCTATCACCTAAGTCAGGGGTGGCCAAACTGTGTCTCTTTCACACATCTTGTGCGGCTCCCGGCAGGGCGGCTGAGGAAGCTAAATATCATTAGCAAACAAATATCATTGGACAAACAAATATCACGATCACTAGCGGCTTTTACCGCTCTTCTTGTTATTTTTGGCAGTCTCGTTTAATGTTAATAAAAAGCAAATCTGCATATTTTCCAATAAAAACACGTAATATCTGTTCATGTCTTGGGGCTCTCAGACATCGGACGTTTATTCTGTGTGGCTCTTACATTAAACACGTTTGGCCACCCCTGACCTAAATAGCGGTACGGTTGGATTTAGGAATCTCTGCTCTGCACTTTAACTGTTTCCGGTACTTTCGAAAATGGATACTGATTGCTCATGGATGTTTTATGTACGTTTTTAACTGTATTTATATATGCATTTTATGTAAGCTGCCCTGAGCCGGCCTTGATAGGAACCACGGGGCATAAATCGAACTAATAAATAAATATAAATAAATAAACTATCGAGGGGCAGATCGTAAGCTCTTCTTGGGGCACGGACCTGTCTTTCCCCCTGTGTTATTCTGTAAAGCGCCACATGCTACAGACGCTACAGAAGTAAACACTCATAATTAATAATGCTTTTGGGAGCGAATAAGGGAAAAATACCAACCCAAGTTGGCCGTTCTCTGAGGTATGAGACGTCATCCCAAACACAGGTACCTTCCCCATTATAAACAACATGATCTCAGACCGCTGGTAATCCGGGAGGTTGCTTCCAAAGAATCCTGTGAAGGGAAGAAAAGAAGCAGCACTGGTTCATCATAAAGAGAATTCAAGGGCAAAAGGGATTCTGTCTCACCCAACATCTCCAGAAATAAGAACATAAGAGAACATAAGAAAAGCCATGTTGGATCAGGCCAGTAGCCCATCCAGTTTAACACTCTGTGTCACACAGTATCCAAAAGCCAGGTGCCATCAGGAGGTCCACCAGCAGGGCCAGAACTCCAGAAGCCCTCTCACTCTTGCCCCCACCCAAGCACCAAGACGACAGAGCGTCACTTGCCCCAGACATGAGAACGTAAGAGAAGCCATGTTGGATCAGGCCAATGGCTCATCCAGTCCAACACTCTGTGTCACACAGTGGCCAAAAGTACCAGGTGCCACCAGGAGGTCCACCAGTGGGGCTAGAACTCCAGAAGCCCTCCCACTCTTGCCCTCCAAGCACCAAGAAGACAGAGCATCACTGCCCCAGACATAAGAACATAAGAGAAGCCCATGTTGGATCAGGCCAATGGCCCATCCAGTCCAACACTCTGTGTCACACAGTGGCCAAAAATACCAGGGGCCACCAGGTGGTCCACCAGTGGAGCCAGAACTCCAGAAGCCCTCCCACTGTTGCCCCCCAAGCACCAAGAATGCAGAGCATCACCTGCCCCAGACAGAGTGTGCCATCTATACCTTGTGGCTAATAGCCACTGATGGACCTCTGCTCCAGATGTTTCTCCAATCCCCTCTCAAAGTTGTCCGTGCTTGTAGCCGCCGCCACTTCCTGTGGCAGTGAATTCCACGTGTCAATGACTCTTTGGGTGAAGCAGGACTTCCTTATAGTAGTTACTTTACACTGATGGCAGCAAGGGACACGTCTCCATCGCTGTCATCATTCGAATTCCCTTTGCAGATCGGTTGAGGTGAAAATGCAATAAAAATGGGAACTGGGGTCTTGTTCTGTGCTTAAAATGCATCCACTTCAAGGGGTGGAGGGCATACACTCGACTCACCGATGGTCTGGATGATGGCATTCTGGACTATCTTCTCCTCACACTCCTTTGAGCGGGTGTCGATGTTGGCACTGGAACCCGACTTTGTGCCCAGTTCAAAATCCACGCTCAGGCTCAGGTGTTTCAGCAGGGTGTTGAAGACCTCCAGGACGGTCGGGCCTGTGCAACGGAGGACCAGTGCAGCAGTCAGAGACACCCTGCATAAAATTTACTTGCCAGCTCCTACTGGGGCCTGAATATTTGCCTAGAGACACCCAGGATGTTCCGCGAACCACTGCACTCAGACACTGCACTCAGATCACAGTGCAGAGAGCTGTGATCAGGGCAAAACCAACTATATCAGGGGTGGCCAAACTGTGGCTCAGGGAGCCACATGCAGCTGTTTGGCACATATTGTGCGGCTCCCAGCAGGGCAACTGGGGAAGCAAAGGGGAGGCACGCCTCCCCAGTTGGTCTTCCCTTTCACCTCTCCCTCTCTCCCTCCCTATCTATGTTCTTTCTTGCTTGCTTGCTTCCTCCCTCCCTCCCTCTTTCTTTCCACCTTTCCTTCTCTCTCTCTCTTCCTCCCCTCCCTCCCCATCTATTTTCTTTCTTGCTTGCTTCCTCCCTCCCTCCCTTCCTCTTTCTTTCCACCTTTCCACCTTTCCTTCTCTCTCTCTCTTCCTCCCCTCCCTCCCCATCTATTTTCTTGCTTGCTTGCTTCCTCCCTCCCTCCCTTCCTCTTTCTTTCCACCTTTCCACCTTTCTTTCTCTCTCTCTCTTCCTCCCCTTCCTCCCCATCTATTTTCTTTCTTGCTTGCTTCCTCCCTCCCTCCCTCCCTCTTTCCACCTTTCCACCTTTCTTTCTCTCTCTCTCTTCCTCCCCTCCCTCCCCATCTATTTTCTTTCTTGCTTGCTTCCTCCCTCCCTTCCTCTTTCTTTCCACCTTTCCACCTTTCTTTCTCTCTCTTCCTCCCCTCCCTCCCCATCTAAAGTTAAATATCATTATCAATATCTGTTTTTACCCCTTTTGTTTTTTATTTTTGGCAGCCTCGCTTATAACTTTAATGAAAAGCAAATGTGCATATTTTCCAGTAAAAAAAGTGTGTGTGTGATATAAGAACATAAGAGAAGCCAATGTTGAATCAGGCCAATGGCCCATCTAGTCCAACAATCTGTCACACAGCGGCCAAAATATACCAGGGGCCATCAGAAGGTCCAGCAGTGGGGCCAGGACACTAGAGGCCCCCCAGCACCAAGAATAGAGTGCATCACCTGCCCCAGACTGAGAGTTCCTAGCTATAAAGTAAAGGTAAAGGTTCCCTTGCTCGAAAGCCAGTCGAATCCGACTCTAGGGTTTCGGTGCTCATCTCCATTTCAAAGCCGAAGAGCCAGCGCTGTCTGAAGATGTTTCCGTGGTCATGTGGCCGGCATGACTAAACACCAAGGCGTACGGAACGCTGTTCCCTTCCCACCGAAGTGGTACCTATTTATCTACTTGCAATTTCTTGCTTTCGAATGGCTAGGTTGGCAGGAGCTGGAACTAGAGACGGGAGCTCACTCCGTCATGCGGCACTCTCGGGTCTCGAACTGCTGAACTACTGACCTTCCACAGCCTGCAGTTCAGCGTCTTAACCACTTGAGCCACCGCAGCTATACCTGGTGGCTAATAGCCACTGATGGACCTCTGCTCCATATGTTTATCTGTTCCTGTCTTGCGGCTCTCAAACACCTGACGTTTATTCTACGTGGCTCTTACGTTAAGTGAGTTTGGCCACTCCTGAACTATATGATCCAAACAAGAAATGACCTGCCCCACCAATATTTGGCCAAGGGGGTCGAAAGGAACACCAACGATGCAGTGGTTCTGTGCTATGCAACAGATGCACCCCTTTGAATGCCACAACATCTGACTGCAGGCATCCTGGCACGATCCAGGCTCCAGGGCCAATGGGAGCAACTGGGAAGAACAACTCAGGACCAAAACTTCTCTCGCCACCTGCTCCCTCCCCACATTGGCTGTTTCTGTCGGCGCCTCCAAGCTGTGAGAGAGCCCGGCCACAGTACGAAGAAAAGGAAACTGGATTTATACCCTACCCTCCACTTGGAGTCTCAGAGTGGCTTACAATCCCCTCTGCCTCCCCACAACAGACACCCTGTGAGGTCGGTGGGGCTGAGAGAGCTCTCTCGAGGACTGCCCTTGAGAGAACAGCTCTGAAAGAACTTGTGACTGACCCAGGGTCACACCAGCAGCTGCAAGTGGAATCGAACCCAGTTCTCCTAGATTAGAGTCCGTGCGCTCCTGACGATTACACCAAACTGGCTCTCCCTTTGAAGAGGCTGGAACCTCCCTTTGAAACGCTGCACGGCTGGGTCAGGCCTCCTCTGTGGACTATGTGCCCAGGGCCTCATGAGAGGTACAGACCGCGCCTCTTTCTCCGCGTAACTCCCACCACTCATTTAATTGCTGTCTGCTTTCCAATAACAACGTGATCTTTATATTTCTGTTGCTGAGACCACATGACTAGTGTACCATTAAAATACATTAATTCTATAGGGAGGGGCTGTGGCTCAGTGACAGAGCATAAGAACATAAGAGAACATAAGAGAAGTCAATGTTGAATCAGGCCAATGGCCCATCCAGTCCAACACTCTGTCACACAGCGGCCAAAATATACCAGGTGCCCTCAGGAGGTCCACCAGTGGGGCCAGGACACTAGAAGCCCTCCCACTGCTGCCCCCTCCGGCACCAAGAATAGAGTGCATCACCTGCCCCAGACTGAGAGTTCCCATCTATACCCTGTGGCTAATAGCCACTGATGGACTTCTGCTCCATATGTTTATCTAATTCCCTCTTGAAACTGTCCATGCTTGTAGCTGCCACCACCTCCCGTGGCAGTGAATTCCATATATTAATCATTCTTTGGGTGAAGAAGTATTTCCTTTTATCTGTTCTAACCTGACTGCTCAGCAATTTCATGGAGTGCCCACGAGTTCTTGTATTGTGAGAAAGGGAGAAAAGTACTTTCTCAACCTGCTCAATCCCATGCATAATCTTATAAACCTCGATCATGTCACCCCTCAGCCGTCGTTTCTCCAAGCTAAAGAGCCCCAAGCGTTTTAACCTTTCTTCATAGGGAAGGTGTTCCAACCCTTTTATCATTCTAGTTGCCCTTCTCTGCACTTTTTCCAATGCTATCATATCCTTTTTGAGATGTGGTGACCAGAACTGTACACAGTATTCCAAATGAGGTCGCACCAATGATTTATACAGGGGCATGATGATACTGGCTGATTTGTTTTCAATTCCCTTCCTAATAATCCCCAGCATAGCATTGGCCTTCTTTATTGCAGCTACACACTGTCTAGACATTTTCATTGAGTTATCCACTATGACTCCAAGATCTCTCTCTTGGTCTGTCTCTGCCAGTTCATTTGCATGCAGACACCTCGGGGAGGGGGGGTGCTGCAGAGGCCCTTCCTCTGCCCAAGACCTTGCAAAGCCCACCCTCCCACCCCCACCAGTGAGAAAAGGCAGCACTCAGCTCGGTGAACCGGCGACATGACGGAGCACGAAGCAGTTTTAGAGGTTCAACTATTCCCCTTTCTATCAAGCAGATGCCACAAACCTTTATAGGGATTCTTAGTCTAACAAGAGGCTCGTTATCCTATTACTAATTGGCCGTTTCCATGGCTTCGGTGTGGTTTCTTTAATAAATCAATGGGGCCAAACCGCTTCCTGTTCTTCTGCTTTGCCAGCCAACCACCGACCAGGGCTTGTCCAGTCAGACATCACACTGCAGTCATGCGTTTCCTTAATCGTGGCTTCGTGGGATACCTGGGCTGAGTCTGGCGTTTTCATTTAAAGGTGGGAGAAGGGAGAGGGATTCCGCAGAGACGCAACCCCCCCCCCCCGCCCCAAGGTAGCTGGATGCTTTCAGAATTATTAATCCTTCAAGGCCCACCAGGGCAGAGAGGCCGGGCGCATAAAGTAGCACCCTTCAGGCCGGGAGGGAAGCTGCCCAGCCTGAAGGGAAGCGGAGGCTCGGCAAAGAGAGGAAGGAGGCGTGGAGGCAGAAGCCTGGAGTCATGTTGTCCTCACGTGCCCCCAAAGAAGAAGAAGAGAAGAGATTGGATTTATACCCCACCCTTTAAAAACCCAGAGGAGTCTCAGAGCGGCTCACAAACTCCTTTCCCTCCCCCTCCCCACCACAGACACCCTGTGAGGGAGGCGGGGCTGAGAGAGCCCTGACAGAAACTGCTCTTTTTCAAGGACAGCTCTTGTCAGAACTACGGCTTGCCCAGTTCATCCAGCCAGGTGCAGGTGGAGGAGTGTGGAATCAAACCCGGTTCTCCCAGATTAGAGTCCGTGCACTTCCACGACACCAAACTGGCTCTCAAAGGGGTGGGGCGGAGCGGGCCGGCTTCCTGGTTGGGGCCCTGCAGTGTGGTTCTTGTGCTGGGTGGACCGACGGGCCATGGGGGCTCTGCTGGGGCTGCTGCTGTGTGAGGGGCACCGTGGCGGGCGGGGAGGGAGGCGGGGAGACACGCATCCCGTGCATTCATTAATTTAGTGCCCCCCATAAAAGAATCCTGGCTACGGGGCTGCCCTTCCCTCCCCAGGCTTCCGCAGAGCTCTTGGCCTGGCAGCCGCTCCTCCTTTTCCTGGGATCCAGAGTTCAGAGTCGGGGGCAAGAAGGGAGGGGTGGGGTTTGGCGAGCCAGGAACAGAACAGACAGGCCGACAATTTTAAAACGCCCAGTTCACAACCGCACTGGCTAAGAGGAAAACCTGAAGAGGATTTCTACCATTTATAGACTTTTATGAAACACAACATTATAGAATCATAGTATCATAGAACGTTAGAGTAGGAAGGGACCTTGTAGGTCATCTAGTCCAACCCCCTGCACTCTGCAGGAGCAGAGCCGAAAGAGAGCCCTGCATACCTACAACATACCCAAAAGATGGTCGTCTGACCTCCACTTGAAAACGTCCAGCGCAGAAGCATCCACCACCTCCTGAGGCAGACTGTTCCACTGCTCAACCACTCTTACAGTTAGGAAGTTTCTCCTGCTCTCTAGCCGGTAACGACTCCCTTGTCATTCCCACCCATTCGATCTAGTCTTGCAGTCCGGAGCAAGAGAGAATAGATCTGCTCCATCTTTTACATGACAGCCCTTTAGATACTTGAAGACTGCCATCATGTCCCCTCTAAGCCTTCTCTTTCCCAGGCTAAACAGACCCAACTCTTCCAGCCTTAGAAGACGTGTAAGAAAAATAAGCCCTGACCCTGGATGGGCCTGGGGGGGGGCTGGTCTTGTCGGATCTCGGAAGCTAAGCAGGGTCAGGCCTGGTTAGTACTTGGGTGGGAGGCTGCCAAGGAAGTCCCGGGTTGCTACGTGGAGAGGCGACGGCACAACCGCCTCTGGCCTTGAAAGCCCCATGAAGGGTAGACAGAAGTCAGGAGGGACATCATGACAGCACTTCCCCCCCCCCAAGAAAATTCACAGCAAAAAGCCAGCACTCTAACACAACAGTCAAACTAACTCAAACTAAATTCATACAACCACAAGCATAAATGAAACATATAAAATGAATATCAAATAGAGCATGCATGTAAAACATGTTAAGCCCTGTAACAAATTACATCTATTCGTCTTTCACTAGCAGCCTTCTAGTCCTTATAGCTAACCAGCCAAATTTGGCAAGTTTAGCTTGGGGCACCTACTTTCTAGGAAGTTCTTCAGCAATTGACCGAGAAAAACAAAAATGACCCGCCTAGCCCGCCCCGTTTGCCTTTGTGGGTGGGCATGCTGCTTTTCCACCTGCCGCTTCCGCCCTGAGGAATGTGGGCACCCTCCTTACCATCTGGGTGTCCTGTGCCCGGGCCTCCCCTCTTCACGGCCTGGCAACGTGCTCCGTCACAAATGCCCTCTTCCCGGGGCTCCATTTATTCCACGAGGTCGCTCTGCCTCTCTCCTCGGGGCACACCAAGGCCCTCTCGGGTCGTGCCCCCTGCGGCTAAGCCCCGCCTCTGCCTTTTCTGTGGGTTCCACAAACCCTTGAACCGGCCCGACTTTCCGCCAGGCTTCTACGGCTCTTCTCCCAGGGCCAGAGAGCCTGCCGATCCTGTCTTTTATCCCCGGCTCCATTATCACTAATTAGTCGTCCTGCGGCATGCGGTGATAACTTCCTCAGGAATTCCTGGCCTGGGAATGTGGAAGCTCTCTCGTGGCCACTCGTGGCCGGCTGACACCTCTGCTCATTACAACTACTTCCTGCCATGACACACGGAAAAGGATAAACGACCTTTACCACAAAGCCCATTAGTGTAGAAGGGGAAATGCTGAGCAGATGATCTGGCTGGCAAGCGTTTCATGCAGAGAGGAAACCTAGAAAGAAGAGATCTGCAGGTTTCTCTTGTCCAACCTCCTGCACGATGCAGAAATTCACAGCCACCTCCCCCGTCTCCCTGTGTTCCCTCTCAGCTGAGTTAGTGTGAGCTCGCTCACAGTTTTTCAGCCTCCAGCTCACCCATTTTTGTCTTAGCTCAGGAAGGAGGGCTCCAGAGCAAACTAATGTAATGCAGCAGCCAAATCGCTTGCTCACAGCTTCAATGCCAGTAGCTCGCAAAGTAGATTTTTTGCTCACAAGACTCCACCGCTTAGAGGGAGCATTGCCTGTGACCCTTGTTGTATTGCCAGAGAAAGGCAAAAAACTTCCAGGATCTTTGGGGTAATCCGGCCTGGAGGAAAATTCCTGCCTGACCCCGCACAAGGGTCACCTCTAGACTGGATTACTGCAGTGCTCTCTACATGGGGCTGCCCTTGTCCCAAATCCAGAAGCTGCAGCTGGTGAACGCATCCAGCCCACCCTAAAAGCTCTGCACTGGCTGCCTATAGCATACCGGATACGGTTCGAGGTGTGGGTTCTTAGCTTTAAAGCCCTATATGGCCGGGGACCTACTTACCTAAGGTAAGTCCTACTACCTTTCTCCAACTGTTCCCCAGAGAGCATTAAGATCTGGATCCCAAAATTGCCTGGCCCTTCCGGGCCTGAAAGAGGCCAGGTTGGCTACAATGAGGGCCAGGGCCTTTTCCGTAGCAGCCCCTCGCTGGTGGAATGAGCTCCCGGATGACATCGGGGCCCTGGGGGACCTTTTGCAGTTCCGCAGGGCCTGTAAAATGGAGCTCTTCCACCGGGCTTTCAAGTAGGGTGCCGCCTCAACGGTATGGCCCTGGCCCTGACATCAACACTGCCACCAGCCTGGTCTTAACACCAACAACACCGACAGCCGGGCGTCGAACAGCTTGGCAGGAGCCCGGAGGCGGCCGTTCAGTGATGATAGAACGCCGCCGTCTTGAAATAATGTCATGTGTTTTATGCTTATCTATGGTTTTACATTTAAATTTATTTTAATGCTGTTTCTATTGGAGTTTAATGTATATTTATACCATGTTGTTAGCTGCCCTGAGCCCACCACGGCAAGGAGGGCAGGATATACATTTAAGAAATAAAGAAATAAATAAAAGTGGTGATTAGCATTACCCTGGGCATTACCCCTTCCTGCCCCCCTTTCACAATCTGCCTTAAATTCACAGTGAGGCACAGAATCAGCATTGCTGTCAGATGGCCATCTAGCCTCTGCTTAAAAACCTCCGAAGAAGAAGAGGAGGAGGAGGAGGAGGAGGAGATTAGATTTCTACCCCGGCCTTCACTCAGAGTCTCAGAACAGTTTACAAACTCCTTTACCTTCCCCTCCCCACAACAGACACCCTGTGAGGTAGGCGGGGCTGAGAGAGCTCTCTCGAGAACTGCTCTTTCAAGGACGGCTCTTGTCAGAACTATGGCTTGCCCAAGGTCATCCAGCAGCTGCCGGGGAATCAAACCCGGCTCTCCCAGATTAGAGTCCGCGCACTTAACCACTACACCAAACTGGCTTCTCCACCACCACCTCCCGAGGAAGCCTGTTCCACTGAAGAACCTCTCTGTCAGGAAACTCTTCCTAACATTTAGCCAAAAACCCTTTGTTTAGCCCAAAAACCCTGTGTTATAAATCTCAATCCACTGGTTCTGATCCGACCTTCTGGGGCAGAAGAAATACGTGGGGGAGGGGGAACGCTCCATTCTCTCGCTCCTCATTTCCGTGGCCTGTGAGCCTTTACCAAGAACTCCCCAGTTTTAAGTGGCATGCGTTCAACCGAGCTCACCGATAGATCCTTTAGCAGCAATCGCGATCGTCTCCAAAAGGACCTGGATGATGCCCGCTCGAACACGGGGGGAGTCCCGCTTGCGGAAATCGAGATGCCCGAGGATTTCTTGTATCACATGATGGGAATACTGTGCCTGGGAAGCAGAAGGAAGCAGCAAAACGTGTTTATATCCCTTTAAAAAAAACCAGACCAAGTGCCCTCACCCGGTTAACCAATTTCGCTGCACAGTTGCTCTCAGCACCAGGTGCTGCATAAAATGTGGAAGGGGGGAGGTTTCCATCCTGCCCAGTGGTCTTAGCAAGAGGAAAGTAATGGAACTCGTGAAAGAAGAAGAAGAAGAAGAAGAAGAAGGAGGAGGAGGAGGAGGAGGAGGAGTTTGAATTTATACCCCACCCTTCACTGCCCAAAGGTGTCTCAGAGCAGCTGACAAACTCCTTTCCCTTCCCCTCCCCACAACAGACACCCTGTGAGGTAGGCGGGGCTGAGAGAACTTCTGACAGAAACTGTCCTTGGGAGAACAGCTGTGTCAGAGCTTGTGACTGACACAAGGTCACATCAGCAGGCGCGAGTGGAGGAGTGGGGAATCAAACCCGGTTCTCCCAGATAAGAGTCCGTGCACTTAACCACTACACCAAACTGGCTCTTCTTGCATAAATGGGGACAGCAGTACACCGGCCACAGGATTCTTTGGTGGCTGAGAAAAAACAGTGGGCTTCGAGGAGTCAGAAGAAGAAGAGGAGGAGGAGGAGATTGGATTTATACCCCGCCCTTCACTCAGAGTCTCAGAGCAGCTTACAAACTCCTTCCCCTTCCCCTCCCCACAACGGACACCTCATGAGGCACGTGGGGCTGAGAGAGCTCTGAGAGAACTGCTCTTTTTCAAGAACAGCTCTGAAAGAACTATGGCTTGCCCAAGGTCATCCAGCAGCTGCAAGTGGAGGAGTGGGGAATCAAACCCGGTTCTCCCAGAGGGAGCCAATTTGGCTTCCAGCACTTGGGCTGTGAAGCAACACATCCTCTGCATTTCTAGCTGACCAAGGCCTTAGAGCAGGGGTCTCCAACATGGTGCTCTGGGGTGCCGGGGCACTGACATCCTTTCTGGTGCCTGAGAAGTGATTTTCGAAAGTGGGCAGGGCCAGGCAGGGCTTTTGCCCGGCAAAGTTTCTGACTGACCACTGGAAATTTGATTGACACAGGAGATTTTTTTTAAATGTTGTTTTGACAGTAGCTGCCGCCACAGCACAAGGATCTTCGCTGTGGGACTAAAGGTTGGCTGCAGCAGCCGTTCGATGACTGGGTCTATCTCCAACAGCCATCATATGTTCTTATACCCCACCCTTCATTGCCCAAAGGCGTCTCAGAGCGGCTTACAAACTCCTTTCCCTTCTCCTCCCCACAACAGACACCCTGTGAGGCAGGTGGGGCTGAGGGAGCTCTTTCGAGGACTGCTCTTGAGAGATCAGAGCCGAGAGAACTCGTGACTGACCCAAGGTCACACCAGCAGCTGCAGGTGGAGGAGTGGGGAATCAAACCCGATTCTCTCAGATTAGAGTCCGCGCTCCTAACCACTACATCAAACTGGCTCTCTAAAGATTGGAGAAATGCTAGGAAAACCCTGGGAAATAGACGAATGAACCAGGATGCACGGGGAATCAAGGGGAAAAGTCCACTTCCCCACATCATCAAATCTGGGACAAAAAACCAGTGTGGAAAAGGTCTGTACTTCTGGACATCAGAACTAAAACTTTGGGCCAAATCGCTACAAAACAGGAACAAAGTGAACCCACCTGTATAGAGTACATAATTATTTTGAAGCAATGGACAGCAAATTCATTGGGGTCCCACAGCTTGTGATGATCCAAATGCCTGTGGAGACAAAAACATACCATTATTCGCCAGCAGCAGTCAATTGACTAGGCGGACTCTCTGCAGGCAACCGACAGGACTGGCTGACTTTAAGAAAACGTGAAAGATGGGGACTTGGGGCAGCGGGCAGGTACATCAGGGGCCCCTAGCCTTGTTGTGCCTCTGGGCACCTTTTCGATTCTGATGCAGCGTGGTAGGCACAGTCACAAAGCGGCTGCCACAGGAGGCGGAACCAGTCACAAAACGGATGCTGCGGCTTCCCGTCAGTCACACGGGGAAGATTCCTGCGCCGTGGGTGCAGCCGCTTCCAAAGCAAGGCTTCGAAAAATCTACACAGCCCATCGATTCTCCAGTGGCCAATCAGACGCCTTACTGGACAAAAGCCACACCTGACCCCGCCCAGTTTCTACGACACTTGGCAGGCACCAGGAACATAAGGGAAGCCAGTGTTGGATCAGGCCAATGGCCCATCCAGTCCGACACTCTGTGTCACACAGTGGCCAAAAATACCAGGTGCCATCAGCAGGTCCAGCAGTGGGGCCAGGAGGACACTAGAAGCCCTTCCACTGCTGACCCCCCTTCAAGCACTAAGAATAGAGCATCACTAGCCCCAGACTGAGAGTCCCTATCTATACCTTGTGGCTAACAGCCACTGATGGACCTCTGCTCCAGATGTTTATCCAATTCCCTCTTGAAGCCGTCCATCTTTGTAGCCACCACCACCTCCTGTGGCAGTGAATTCCATGTGTTAATCACTCTTTGGGTGAAGAAGGACTTCCTTTTATCTGTTCTAACCTGACTGCTCAGCAATTTCATGGAGTGCCCACCAGTTCTTGTATGGTGAGAAAGGGGGAAAAGGACTTCTTTCTCAACCTGCTCTATCCCATGCATAATCTTACAAACCTTCATCATGTCACCCCTCAGCCGTTGTTTCTCCAAGCTGAAGAGCCCCAAGCGCCTCAACCTTTCCTCATAGGGAAAGTTCTCCAACCCTTTTATCATTCTAGTTGCCCTTCTCTGCACTTTTCCCAAAGCTATAATATCCTTTTTAAGGTGTGGCGACCAGAACTGTACACAGTATTCCAAATGAGGTCGCACCAATGATTTATACAGGGGCAATTATGATATTGGCTGATCTATTTTCAATACCCCTCCTAATAATCCCCAGCATAGCATTGGCCTTTTGTTATTGCAGTCGCACACCGTCTTGACATTTTCAGTGAGTTATCTACTACGACTCCCAGATCTCTCTCTTGGTCAGTCTCTGCCAGTTCAGACCCCATCAATGTATATTTATAGTTAGGATTTTTGGATCCAATGTGCATCACTTTGCACTTGGCCACACTGAACCCCACTGGCCACATTGATGCCCACTCGCCCATCCTCGACAGATACCTTTGGAGTGCCTCACAATCCTCCCTGCTTCTCACCACACTGAATAACTTCTCAGGGCACACCGTGGTGGAAAGAGAATGGTGGCTACAGGAGGCAGGAGGCAAGTACGGTGCGGGGGAAACTGCCAGGCAGATGCAGGTAAGGTAAACAGAGAACCATCTCTGGGTAAATGTTCCCTTGCTCGAAAGCCAGTCGGATCCGACTCTAGGGTTGCGGTGCTCATCTCCGTTTCAAAGCCGAAGAGCCAGCGCTGTCCGAAGACGTTTCCGTGGTCATGTGGCCAGCACGGAACGCTGTTCCCTTCCCACCGAAGTGGTACCTATTTATCTACTTGCAATTTCTTGCTTTCGAACTGCTAGGTTGGCAGGAGCCGGAACTAGAGACGGGAGCTCACCCCGTCATGCGGCACTCTCGGGTCTTGAACTGCTGAACTACTGACCTTCCACAGCCTGCAGTTCAGCGTCTTAACCGCTTGAGCCACCGCAGCTCTCATCTCTGGGTAGAAGCAGCCAAAAGCTACCCTGCAAGTTCCACTTCTGAGTGAGGTTTGGATGCCGCTTCCCCTCTGCCCCGGTCCACATTCTACTCCCCCACACACACATGCACAGCCCCCGGGATTCCACTCTTCAACATCAATGACTCTTCAAGATTCTTTTCCAAGACTGCAAATGCAGAGAGCCGCAGAGCAATGCAGAATATCCCAACAGCCTCCAGAAACACTGAAAAAATTTCAAGGGCCGTAACAAAACCAATCTGGGGGAAGAGTGGTGCCAGCCAGTCCGACAGCGTTCCCTGCCCTGGGCTGAATCTGGGACGGCGGGTTGCACGGGAGGGATCCTACTACTCACGCAAAGACTGGTTTGACGGCATTGTTCATGTTCCCGTAGGTCGCCCGGGCCAGCAGCTCTCTGAAGCAGTTCTCCGCCAGGACGGCAGGGTTCTCCTCTTTATCGCCCCCTGTCGGAGAGGAGGGCGGCCCGATCCGGCTGGAACAAGGACACATCTTCAGAAGGCAGGCAGTCACAGCCCAGACAGCAGGGCTCGATACCCTCCCTTCTCTCCTGCCGCTTCCTCCCCCCTCTCCCTCATTCACATCGCTTAGCTCCTAGGGTGACGGCGACATCAGAAGATGGAAAGAGAGAGACGTACCTGTCGGCATCTTCGGTCTTCTGCATGTTATACAGCAGCGAGGGGACAATCTTGTCCATGTGCTGAGGCTCCCAGATGGTGGCTCGGAGCTCGTCGTTTACAGTCTTGCGAACCACCCCCTGGATGCCCCGGATCCCGGCAATCCGGATCCTGGTGAGGGAAGCAGTGACATTCTCAGACGCGGAAGGAACAGAGCAGCAGAAGGCCTGGGGGTTTTGCTCTGCCAACAGGCGGTGGGGCCGGCAACGTCAACTGCAGCTCGAGAACTTCCTTTGGCGTAACGCCATGCGGGGGGGTGGGGGTAGCAGAGAGTTCCCCCTCGACTCAGCCGCCAGCAGCGCTAAGAAGCTGAAGGCACCAGGGCAATGAAAAAAGAGGTCTTCGCTTTGGGCACATTCAGAAAAGGCAACACAGCACCATTCCAGCAGACAAAGAGGATAAAGAAGGAAACGACGGCAACAAGGGAAGTGAAGAAGAAGGAGCACTGGCATCTTCTGATGAGGACTCAGAATCAGGAAAGGGGTCGGCTGCCCCCAAAATGAGAGATAGACTGAGGAGCAAAAAAGCTAAAAAATGAGTTGTGATTCTGTCTAGATCCTGTTTAAAATGCATTTAATTCATATTTCTTTAAGGCTCTTTATCTAGTAACATTGGTTGGTGATTTAAGTATAAATAGTAACAATTGCATACTCACTTAACGTAACAGATTTTAATAGTACTTAATTTGGAGGTAATTTCATAAGCAGTATGTATGACCCAAACCATTTCTTGGGTTTTTAGTGGTTTTCTTTACTTCCGCCTGTAGTATGTAGTTACCCCACCCTTTATTCTTTGTAGTTTATAGAAAAAGCAATAAAAAATCCCCTATGGGGGGCACAAAAAAGAAAAAAGAAAAGGCAACACAGGATTTCAGCTATTATTCCCCCTTACTGCGGAATCCATCCCTAGGTTCCTTCCTTCCTCCCATGCGGACGAGAGGAGTCCCAAGACACCAACAGTGACCTCTGGGTTAGCTGGCGCTAGCTGACTGGAACATCACGGTCAGCTCATATTACTCCAATTCTGCCGCAGCTGCACTGGCTACCAATTAGCCTTCAGATCCAATTCAAGGTGCTAGTGTTAACCTTTAAAGCCCTTAATGGTCTGGGACCCTACGGGACCGCCTCTCCCGTTACAACCCCCCTGCGCTCCCGTCAGTCATCCTCTAGGGGCCTCTTGCAGGTGCCTGGCCCCAGGATGTCTCGCTTAGCTGCCACCAGGGGAAGGGCCTTCTTGGTTGTGGCCCCTACCCTGTGGAATGCTCTTGCAGATGACACCCACGCCCTGCCAGACTTGTTTAGTTTCCACAGGGCATGCAAAGATGAACTATTTAGGTTGGCCTTTGGAGGGTAATTCATATGGTCGGGCTGTTTTAATAGTAGCATGGTGACAGCCACAGGTTTTAATAATTTAGCAATTTAATGTTAATACTTTATATTTGTTACTTATTTTTATGTTGTTTTACCTTATTGGTTTTAGTGTCGTTAAGTCGCAGCAAGACCTACAGGTGAGCGACGACTAAAAAAAATCTAACAAATAAACAAATAGCTGATCCATCCCGGGTGGTGACCATGTAAGCCAGAGACGTGGTCTCCGTCTGGCACTAATCCTGAAGGTTTCAGATTTGACCACTGCACTAATCGCTTGGCATCGTTCCATCCTGAAGTGTGTAAGTGCATCATTCTACTTCCTAAGTACTTTCAGTTTTACCAGTTCCTCGCTATACGAATGAAGTCTTGCCTTGGCTGGCAAAGCCCCTGTTACACCAGAAGTAGGAAGAGCCACACATGTGGACATAGCCCTGACCATTTAGCCACAGTTAACACCACAGCGGGAGAAGGAATTCAGCCACCTAAATCGACACATTTCCAAGCTGAGGCACATATGTGCAATACACCTGTGAATGCACACATACAGTCCACTCCACGAAAGGTGACACAGAAGAAGAAGAAGAAGGAGAAGAAGAAGAGGAGGAGGAGGAGGAGGAGGAGGAGGAGGAGATTGGATTTATACCCCACCCTTCAATTGGAGTCTTAGAGTGGCTTACAAACTCCTTTCCCTTCCCCTCCCCACAACAGACAGTCCCCTGCGAGGTAGGCGGGGCTGAGAGAGCTCTTTTGAGGACTGCCCTTTCCAGGACAGGAAGAAGAAGAAGAGGAAGAAGAGGAAGAGGAGGAGGGAGAGGAGGAGGAGGAGGAGGAAGAGGAGATTGGATTTATACCCCGCCCTTCACTACCCAAGGGAGTCTCAGAGCGGCTTACAAACTCCCTTCCCTTCCCCTCCCCACAACAGACACCCTGTGAGGTGGGTGGGGCTGAGAGAGCTCTTGACAGAAACTGCTCTTGTGAGAACAGCTCTGAAAGAACTTGTGACTGACCCAAGGTCGTGCCAGCAGCTGCAAGTGGAGGAGTGGGGAATCGAACTCGGTTCTCCTAACCATTGCACCAAACTCCTATTTCCTTTCCTTTCCAGCTGTTTTACGTTGCTGCATCCTGTTCACAGCATATGAAGATCCCTGCTGGAGCTGACCAGAGGTCTATCTCTCTAGCCCAGCATCCTGGTTAACAGAGTGGCTAACTAGTTGCCCTGGAGGGCCAAGCAACTTACTAGGGCATGGAGCCCCAATGCGGCCTCCTAGCACTGGTATTCAGAGGCTTGCCACTTATGGAGGCGGAAAGGCAGCTTGTGTGCCCCAAATTCCCAAACATATCTCATTACTTGCGTGACGCTTTCGCAGTCCGAGAGATGACCAGGAATATCAGTTTTAATAGGAAGCCGAAAGACGCTTCCTTTCACCTCTGCTTTTAAAAAGCTCAGGTGTTCAGATACCAAATGGGAGTTCAGTGAACCAGCGTGGCCGCAGGGGGTTGCAACAACAGCTGATCTTCCGATCAGCCCCCTATTAAGAAGAGGCTGCTTTTAATAAGCGTTTCCAAAAGCAGGCTGGTGACAAAAGGGAGTGTGCACAAGGGAGTTTATGCCGAGCTCGTAAAAGGTCATTTCCCTCTGGCAAGTAAAAATTACCTTTAGTGATCAGCCAGAAGAGCTTCTACGGAGGGGAAAGGAGCCATTTCCCTAAAGGCTCTCCCGTGCTCCACAAATGACTGCTGCTGGCCTATATGTGGACAGACTAGAGAGTTCACATTTCTGTGGGCTTTCGAGGGACGCAGTGGGGCTTGTCAGCAGCTTCCCCCACAAACCTGAGAATAATGCCCAAAGACAAGGCACGCAGAGGAAGAATATAAGAACACAAGAGAAGCCAATGTTGGATCAGGCCAATGGCCCATCCAGTCCAACACTCTGTGTCACACAGTGGCCAAAACCCACGTGCCATCAAGAGGTCCACCAGCGGGGCCAGAACTCCAGAAGCCCTCCCGCTGTTGCCCCCCAAGCACCAAGTATACAGAGCATCGCTGCCCCTGACATAATAACATAAGAGAAGCCCATGTTGGATCAGGCCAGTGGCCCATCCAGTCCAACACTCTGTGTCACACAGTGGCCAAAACCCACGTGCCATCAAGAGGTCCACCAGCGGGGCCAGAACTCCAGAAGCCCTCCCGCTGTTGCCCCCCAAGCACCAAGTATACAGAGCATCGCTGCCCCTGACATAATAACATAAGAGAAGCCCATGTTGGATCAGGCCAGTGGCCCATCCAGTCCAACACTCTGTGTCACACAGTGGCCAAAACCCACGTGCCATCAAGAGGTCCACCAGCGGGGCCAGAACTCCAGAAGCCCTCCCGCTGTTGCCCCCAAGCACCAAGTATACAGAGCATCGCTGCCCCTGACATAATAACATAAGAGAAGCCAATGTTGGATCAGGCCAGTGGCCCATCCAGTCCAACACTCTGTGTCACACAGTGGCCAAAACCCACGTGCCATCAAGAGGTCCACCAGCGGGGCCAGAACTCCAGAAGCCCTCCCGCTGTTGCCCCCCAAGCACCAAGTATACAGAGCATCGCTGCCCCTGACATAATAACATAAGAGAAGCCCATGTTGGATCAGGCCAGCGGCCCATCCAGTCCAACCCTCTGTCACACAGTGGCCAAAACCCAGGTGCCATCAGGAGGTCCACCAGCCGGGCCAGAACTCCAGAAGCCCTCCCGCTGTTGCCCCCCAAGCACCAAGTATACAGAGCATCGCTGCCCCTGACATGATAACGTAAGAGAAACCAATGTTGGATCAGGCCAATGGCCCATCCTTTCCAACACTCTATGTCACACGGTAGCCAAAACCCAGGTGCCATCAGGAGGTCCACCAGTGGGGCTGAAACTGCGTAAGCCCTCCCACTGTTGCCCCCCAAGCACCAAGAATACAGAGCACCACTGCCCCAGATAGAGTGTTCCAAATATACCTTGTGGCTAAAAGCCACAGATGGACCTCTGCTCCAAAGAGAGCTATTTTGGCATGCTTGGCAAAACACTAATGGAAGGAGACCCCTTAGCTCTGTCACCAGAGAGGGGCTCCGTGACCAGCTCCTTTTCAGGAAAGCCCTCCCGCAACACCAACATAGACATGTCCCATGACTTACTCATTCTGTATTTCTTGGTCATCGTGGCAGGAGTGGCACATGGCGCTGAAGCGGGACACAAAGAAGTCGTAGCGGCGGTGGTAGGAAGGGGTGTCCTCCTCAATGTTTGCAAATTTAACAAACTGCGAAGGAAGGGGAGAGGGAGGAAGCAGCTGGGTCAGCAAGAGGGTGGTCTCCAGAGCATTACCAGCAATCCAAAAGGCTTTCATGGCTGGAGCTCATTAGTTGCTGTAGATTTCCCAGGTTGTGTGGCCGTGGTCTTGGCATTGTTGGACCTGACATTTCGCCAGTAGCTGTGACTGGCATCCTCAGAGGTATAACACAGAAAGATGGAGCACTCTCTGTGTCAAGGATGTAGTACTCTCTACGTACTATTCACACAGCAGAGCCTCTACGGGTCAGAAAGTTTAAAGACATCACACCTGCCACTTGACAAGAGAATCAAGGCTGCCTTACACCACTCCCTTCCAGGGTTCCCTCTAAGCTAAGTTAGTGTGAGCTAGCTCGCAGGTTTTTAGCTTCCGGCTCACACATTTTTGCCTTAGCTCAGGAAGGGAGGGCTCCAGAGCAGACTAATTTATGCAGTAGCCAAATCGTTCATAACATAACATAAGAGAAGCCAATGTTGAATCAGGCCAATGGCCCATCTAGTCCAACACTCTGTCACACAGCGGCCAAAATATACCAGGTGCCATCAGGAGGTCCAGCAGTGGGGCCAGGGCACCAGAAGCCCTCCCACTGCTGCCCCCTTCAGCACCAAGAATAGAGTGCATCACCTGCCCCAGACTTAGAATTCCCATCTATACCCTGTGGCTAATAGCCACTGATGGACTTCTGCTCCATATGTTTATCTAATTCCCTCTTGAAACTGTCCATGCTTGTAGCCACCACCACCTCCTGGGGCAGTGAATTCCATGTGTTAATCACGCTTTGGGTGAAGAAGTATTTCCTTTTATCTGTTCTAACCCGACTGCTCAGCAATTTCATGGAGTGCCCACGAGTTCTTGTCTTGTGAGAAAGGGAGAAAAGGACTTCTTTCTCAACCTGCTCTATCCCATGCATAATCTTATAACCCTCGATCATGTCACCCCTCAGCTGTCGTTTCTCCAAGCTGAAGAGCCCCAAGCGCTTTAACCTTTCTTCATAGGGAAGGTGTTCCAACCCTTTTATCATTGCAGTTGCCCTTCTCTGCACCTTTTCCAATGCTATAATATCCTTTTTGAGATGTGGCGACCAGAACTGTACATAGTATTCCAAATGAGGTCGCACCAATGATTTATACAGGGGCATGATGATACTGGCTGATTTGTTTTCAATTCCCTTCCTAATAATCCCCAGCATAGCAACTTTAATGCCAGTAGCTCACAAAAGTAGAATTTTTGCTCAGAAGACTCCGCAGCTTAGAGGGGGGCACTGCTCCCTTCCATCGGGCAAGTGAAATCTGCACTGCGCGGCATCTGATTCTCCCTCTTACGCCCCACAGAGGCACTCAGGGGCTTGGTCTCCAGATCACACGGAGCACTGGACATGGCTGGTGACCCTACCTCTTTGCCTCAGGCTTTCTGCTGTCCCCCTGAAGCCTAAACAGATTCGAGGCTGCTACAGAACCTAACAAGGAGGTGCAAGGTTCACTCACCGAATTGGTACCCAAGACTTGCAGTTTGGGCTCTCCAGACTCCAGCAGCTTGGCTACCATATGGAGAAAGCTCTCAACAAACGGCTTGATGCTTTGGGAATGGCAGGCCATTAGGAGCTGGTCCAGGGCTTCCATGGCAATGAACACGTACCTGAGAGCAAACGGGAAATGGGCAGAAATAAATGTTAGCCTCGTTAAGAACACAAGAAGAGCCCTGCTGGATGGGACCAGTGAGGGTCCATCTAGTCCAGCATCACAAGAACATAAGAGAAGCCACGTTGGATCAGGCCAATGTTCCCCCTCCGACTGTTCCCCACCCAAGCACCAAGAACACAGAGCATCACTTGCCCCAGACGTAAGAAAATGAGAGAAGCCATGTTGGATCAGGCCAATGGCCCATCCAGTCCAACACTCTGTGTCACACAGTGGCCAAAACCCAGGCACCATCAGGAGGTCCACCAATGCGACCCAAACTCCAGAAGCCCTCCCACTGTTGCCCCCCCAAGCACCAAGAATACAGAGCATCACTTGCCCCAGACAGAGTGTTCCATCTATAACTTGTGGCTAATAGCCACTAATGGACATCTGCTCCATATGGTTACCTAATCCTCTCTATCTAATCCCATCTCCCACAGTGGCCAACAGTTCCTCTGGAAGGCCAACAACAGGGTATGGAGGCTGAGGCCTTCCTCTGATAAGAATATCAAAGAGCTCTGCTCAGACCAGAGAGGGTCCATCTAGTCTAGCATCCTGTCTCACAATGTGGCCAACCAGTTCCTCATTAAACCAGCCATGGAAATAGCCAAGAAGAGTTACTAGTCTCAAAATTTTTTTACTATCTGGCCTGCACACATGTGCCTATTTGTGTCAGGTTCTTTAGTCAGGCCACACAAGACAGGGCTTCTTCAGAAGACAATGTTTAATGGTGGATCAGAACTTAAGACACGTGTACAGTTTGTGTCAGTAATGGCGTTTCACTATAAGGCATTCTAAGACATAGTACATTCAAGCATCCCCCCCCAGGTAGCTGAAGCCAATGAATAACTTTCGCGCGCGCAGCAAAGCAGCAAGCAAGCAACCTAGAAACCGTTAGGTTCCCAGCCAAGAACTCCAGCAGCTGGAGATGCAAGGTCAGAGACCTGATAACGGGCAATGAGGAGAAGTTCATACTATGGGATATCGAAAGTACTCCCCCTGCATGCCAAAGCCATGACAGGGCTACCTGACAATTTGTGGCATGCCTAAAAATGAATTTTTTAAAACCCTCTGCCAGTTTACAAAATTCTCCCTGCCAGGGGAGGCTCTTGCCTGCCACAAGCTTTCCCCCACAAGCCGGAACTGACACTTCCATCTCTGCAAGACTAAAAACAAGAAATAGATTCTGAAGTGGGCATGAGAGTATTTTGTCCTTACCCGTAGCGGTGCCTGATGACATCCCTGCTCAGCTTCTCCGCTAAATAAGCCCCGATCCGGTCCAACTTCTCTGGGGCAGAGACGGCGTAGAAGGTCAGCTTCTCCATGTCTGCTTTGACGAGGCCATCCTAAGCAGACGGGAATCACAGGAAACCATGTTTAAATCTCACTGCGGAAATCAGTATTCTTAATCCAGTTTCCCCAGCTCCCCTTTTTCGGGGTCTTCCTCCGCAAGCACAGGTCTTCGCGTGGTATAAAATTGCAAGCGGCTTGGCATTTTGGTTCGGGACACTGATGAAGCGTGATCGTTTACCATCTTACCAGCAGCACAAAGAACAAGCAGGGCACACGACATTGGCGAACGGTGCCGCTGTAACCTTTCTCCTCCCTGACTGAGATGGTTCCATAGCCAAAAACTTCTGGATGCAGCTGTAGAAAACGCTAACAAAAGCACCTAAGAAATTAGGAATGCTGTTTTTCCCCAGGCTTAGGGAGGGGCCATGGCTCAGTAGTAGAGCATTCGCATACAGAAGGTCCCAGGTTCAATCCCTGCCATCTCCCTTGAAAAGGACCAGGTAACATCTGATGTAAAAGGCCACTGCTTGAGACCCCAGAGAGTCTCAAAGCAGCTGATAATCGCCTTCCCTTCTCCCCACAACAGGCACCTTGTGAGACCCAGTTTGGTGTAGTGGTTAAGAGCGGCGGACTCTAATCTTGAGAACCGGGTTTGATGCCCCACTCCTCCAAATGCAGCTGCTAGGTGACCCTGAGTCAGTCAAAGTTCTCTCAGAGCTGTTCTTTCAAGAGCAATTCTCTCAGAATTCTCTCAGCCCCACCTACCTCAAAGGGTATCTGTTGTGGGGAGAGGAAGGGAAGGAGATTGTAAATTGCTCTGAGAGTCCCAGTGAAGGGCAGGGTATAAATCCAATCTCCTCTTCTAGGTGGAGCTGAGAGAGTCCTGAGAGAACTGGGACTGGCCCAAGGTCACCCAGCAGACTTCAAACCCGGTCCTCCAGATTAGAGTCCACCGCTTTTAACCACTATGCTACGCCATGCTGGCTCTTTGAAGAGGAAAGCCTCTGGAATTTTGGAGGCACAGAGAGAGCTGGTTTCAATCTACCAGTGCTTGATTGGGCTGTCGGTATTGTGATTATTTTGCGTACTGGTTGGGCTTTTAAAAAACTATTTGCTTGGTACTAATGATTTCTGTTTGCCAGCTGCTTTGAGAGCCCAAATAAACTAACTTAAGCAGGAAGTAAAGTTTTACACGCATAAGAATGTAAGTAAGCAACTGTGCATTTATTGCTGAGATGCAACCATCGTGCCTCTATTACTTCTGAGCACCCAGGGAATGACGATCAGAAAGCTATGACATCTGCTTGTTAGCAGCCACCTCCACTATGCGGGGCCTTAAGCCATGTGGTGCAGTAGTCATAGGCCAATCATGCTGGCTCAAACTCTGTGACGTCCTTGCTTATTGGGAAGGCAGTTTCTCCTTTAAACCACACTCTGTGTACATGAACTTTGTAGATTCCTGCTGCCACCAGGAATTAAAATTCCAAATCTCTCTCTTTTGGTAGAATGACCCAGTGTCTGGGTGCTTCAAAGGACTATGTGGCCCTGAGGAAGGACTGTTCTGATTGCTGGGATAAGTTTAAACAAATAATGACTTATTTATAAAAGAACAAAATAGGTTTCTGGGTATTTTTGAACTGTTGTTGAAGAAAGAAAATATAACTGACAGGGCTTGGCATCACACACAGTCTCTCATACACCAAAACTTAACTCTGACAGGTTTAGACACTCAGTCTAAACTCTCTTTCTCATAATGCCACACAGGCTAAACTCTCTCATATAGCCACACAGGCTGAATTCTCTTGCTCATATAGCCACACGGGCTAAACTAAACTCCAACTGCTTCCTCTGTCATACAAACTCTCTCAAAAACTCTTCACACTTGTCTCTTCAAGAACACAGAATCCACTCAGAGACACCTCTCCTCCCATCACACTTGTCTGCCTCTATCACTCTCCTTACATTACTGCAGTCAAACTAAACCCTTAAAGAAACACACACACCAAAATATGATATCGTTACACCCTTGTACAGCCATGAAGCACATTGGGTGACCTTAGACCAGGCATACCCTGCTTCCCTATATTTTTCAAGAGGGGTAGCTCTGTTAGTCAGTCTATAGCAGCAGAAAAGAGCAAGAGTCCGGGAGCTCCTTAAAGACTAAAAAAAAATTGGTGGCAGGGGAGGGGCTTCCATGAGTCACTGCTCACTTCTTCAGATGCATAAGAACATAAGAGAAGCCAATGTTGAATCAGGCCAATGGCCCATCTAGTCCAACACTCTGTCACACAGCGGCCAAAATATACCAGGTGCCATCAGGAGGTCCAGCAGTGGGGCCAGGACACTAGAAGCCCTCCCACTGCTGCCCCCTCCGGCACCAAGAATAGAGGGCATCACCTGCCCCAGACTGAGAGTTCCCATTTATACCCTGTGGCTAATAGCCACTGATGGACTTCTGTTCCATATGTTTATCTAATTCCCTCTTGAAACTGTCCATGCTTGTAGCTGCCACCACCTCCTGGGGCAGTGAATTCCATATGTTAATCCCTCTTTGGGTGAAGAAGGACTTCCTTTTATCCGTTCAAACCCGACTGCTCAGCCATTTCATGGAGTGCCCACGAGTTCTTGTATTGTGAGACAGGGAGAAAAGTACTTCTTTCTCAACCTGCTCAATCCCATGCATAATCTTATAAACCTCGATCATGTCACCCCTCAGCCGTCGTTTCTCCAAGCTGAAGAGCCCCAAGCGTTTTAACCTTTCTTCATAGGGAAAGTGTTCCAACCCTTTTATCATTCTAGTTGGAATGCAGTTGGAATGAGGGCCCACCTGTCCTTGTATCACAAGGCTGATGGATTTCCACTCCGCATGGCTAAATGTGGTGCCTTCCATGGAGAAAGACCAAAATAGGTAGCTAAGTCTGTTTGTAGCAGCAGGAATGCAGTAGAGCCTTAATGACTAACAAAGTCTGTGGCAGGGGAGGGGCTTTTGAAAGCTCCTCCCCTACCACAGATTTTGTTGGTCTTTAAGATGCTCCTGGACTCCGGCTCTTTTCCACCCTTCTGTTTTTCTGAGGGTAATATACGGAAGCAAAACACAGCAGCCGCCCTGAACTCCTTGGAGGAAAAGTCAGAATACGAATGTGACCGGCAACCAGTCCCACAACGACAAGGTATCCAGGCTCATGAAGAGGCATTCGCAGGTGCTTACTTTGGGATCCTCGGGGAATATGTTATCCACTAGGCGCTTGTAACGAGGCCGCAAGGCAGCGCAGCAGCAGACTCCTGCAAAAAACAGAAGCGATGAGAACCCGGCTCCCGGGGAAACAGGCTTCGTTTCGAAGCGGAAACCCCACTTAAAACGACGGCGTGAGATGGCACGCAAAGCCAGCAGACGCCCAAGCGTCAACGCGATATTGCCCATCCGCATAGCCGTCTCCCATACACGGCGAGTTTGAGAATACCATCAGGGTTTCTTTATTCTGCAGGAGAAGGAGAAGATGCAGTAACTGGATGCACAAGCTCACGTGTCACAGCCGGGAGCAGCGGAGGCCGGGACCCCTTCCTGGCTCTTGGTTTCATATCACACAATATGTGCACTCCTCAGTGGGAAGGAACACTTAAGCCCGTTTCAGATCACAAGACCTACGTGCATCTCACAGGCAAGCTGCTTGTGCTTGGGTCAGAGAACACGATGCAGCCTTCAAAGCCCGCGGCCCCCTGGGCAAATGCTTCCGCATCTAGTACCCAATTCCTCCCTCCCCCCCGTCCGACTAAATTCAGAGGGCATCCGTTCAGCCGTTGATTCTATCAGCACAGAGAATCAAGCTACGGCACAGGCCCTTGCCGGTATCTCAGGGCAGCCTGCAGGAAGGCAAAAATGGGAATAAAAGGAGCATTCCACCTGTGAAGGCCCAGATCATAGAATCATAGCGTTGGAAGGGACCTCAGGGGCATCTAGTCCAACCCTCTGTACAATGCAAGAAATTCACAAATACCTCCCCCACAGACACACACAGTGACCCCTGCTCCATGCAGAGAAGACGGCCAAAAACCCTCCAGGATCCCCGGCCAAACTGGCCTGGAGAAAAACTGCTTCCTGACCCCAATGTGGCGATCAGCATTTTCCTGGGTGTGTAAGAAAGGCCCACAAGAACTAAGCACTGCGGCAACCCTTCCTGCCCTCCCTCTCACAATCTGCCTGAGTTCACAGGATCAAGCGTCACTGTCAAATGGTCACCTAGCCTCTCTTTGAAAACCTCCAAAGAAGGAGAGCCCACCACCTCCCGAGGAAGCCTGTTCCACTGAAGAACTGCTCTAACTGTTGGGAAGTTCTTCCCAATGTTTAGTCAAAAGCTCTTCTGATTCAATTTCAACCTGTTGGTTCTGGTCTGACCTTCTAGGGCAACAGAAAACAACTCTGCCCCATCCTCTATAATGACAGCCCTTCAAGTACCTGAAGATGGTTATCATATCACCTCTCAGTCGTCTCCTCTCCAGGCTAAACATACCCATGGGATGTTCGTGCTGAAAACCCCAGAACCCTGCTCGAAATGCAAGGCATACCCTATTCAACAGCAGGGGAAAAATGTGAGTTAACCTAACTGAATAAACCTAATTTATCTGAAGAATCCTTCCCTGGAAACCAAAGTCTGGAGAAATATTTGGACAATTCATCCAAACAGCTTCAGCTGCCCACCAGAATAGATGGGAGACCTTCCAATCTGAACATGGATGAATTTTCCTGAGAGCAGCAGAATTAGGGGTGCGTGGCTCAAAGACATAAGCACTTCAAGGACTTATAAACTCCAATTCTTGACAAAGATTCTCTATCAATTATTCCTTCATTTTCAGGAAGTGAATGCCTCTGGGAGCAGATGGGGAAAAGAACCCCTGCAATGAACAAGACAACTCAGAATTCCTTTAGCGTATATACAGAGCCCTAAAAAATGCCATTAGCGCAAGCTTCTTTCCTGTTGTCCAGAGATACCCCCGCCCACCAAGGGAATTCCAGAAATGTTAACATTTGCTTTTCCATATATAATGCCTCTCTCTCTCACTCTCTCTCTTTTGCATATAATGATCTACAGAGTACGGATTACACAAAGCCTAATTCCAAACGCTCAGATTTCCAGGATTTCAGCAGAGTATATATTAGCAGAGTGATTACTATCTGCATCAAACCAAAAAGCCCTTATAATCCAGCAGCCAAAGAGGCAGCGAGGTCCAAGGCAGACAGAGGCGCATGCACATTAATAGCGTACATAGCAGCACTTGCTCCACACAGCAAGTGCTTAAGTGTAGCTGAAGGGAATGTGACCCGGGAGTCGTTTTTAAGGCAATAGGCAGAGAGCATGACTCAACAGCTGTCCTGAAATCAACAGCTGGTAAGGAGAGGAGACCCTGACATTTCTTCTTGCCTTCTCACTGAAACCAACCCTTTTAAAACAAGGAGCAATCCAACAGGTTTTCAAAACGTTGCACTGAATGCACTGAAGCTATTAAAAGGAGAAGAGCTTACGAACCCACTTAGTTCTCACACCAAAACTACAGGGGGCTCTGAAGACACCACCTACCAAGACCCACGCAGGGACCCGGTTCCCATGCCGGATTGTAGTCGTAGGAATTGTCTCGCTCGGCAGCTGGAACCAGGACGTAATCCTTCATCTCGGTCCTTGCTGGCTTCTCCCGGCCAGCTTCCTTCCTCCTTCCAGCACCAGCTTAGCAATGCCTAAGTCAGACACCGGCAGCCAACCCCAGAACTTATCCAGCTAGCCCTGCATCGACACGAAAGAACCCAACACATTTTCTAAAGGAAAGCGTATCCGATTCCGGGAACGATGCCAAGTAGAGAGAAGACAGGCGGGGCGACGAGGTCGTTCCACCTGACACCTGTGCCATTTAGCCTGTCTGCAATGCTAGGAGACGCGCAGTTCTAGAAACCACATCAGCCTAAAGAAAAGCTCACCTGGAGACCTAGCTCAGCTTATTACTAACCTCAAAATATTATCCTCTGCTAAAATACAACTGTAACAACATTGGTGCCTGTTGACAGACGTTCCCCAACCTGCTGAAAAAGGAATGCCAAAAACATCTCCGGAGGAGACATTTGCTTCTGCTAACTTGTTACGGCATCATGACAAATGCCCCCTCCGAGCACAGTCTAGACGGCGGCAACATTTCAGGGCAGCACCGTCTTCTTTACGCAGTCAAAAGGACAAAACATCTCAGCAGTGATGTCAGGTGGAAAAAATTTTCGATGCCGTAGTTTAATGTGGAAAATTTTCTGCCCCGTGTATGAAAACATCGTCTGTATATTTGTAGATGTCGGGGCTCTTGCGTTGTGAATCCATCATGTCAGATGGATGGAGAGGCAGAGGGAGGGACCACGGTAGAGCCTCTGCTTGGCATGCAGAAGGTCCCAGGTTCAATCCCCGGCACCTCCAGTTAAAAAGGACCAGGCAGGAGGTGACGGGAAAGACCTCTGCCTGAGACCCTGGAGAGCTGTCAAGAGGGGCTGTGGCTCAGTGGAAGAGCCCCTGCTTGGCATGCAGAAGGGCCCAGGTTCAATCCCCGGCACCTCCAGTTAAAGGATATCATAACAGGTGATGTGAAACCCCTTTTTCTATCAGAGACCCAGAACAGCCACTGCCAGTCTTGAGTAGTGACCTCGAAGGACCAAGGGCCTGGCAGCTTCACGTGATCATCGGCTAAATGCGAGGTATGAAGCCTGTACACCGGGGGGGGTGTGTGTCAAACATGGGGGCTGGAACCGGCCCATCCAGGGCTCATGTGGCCCGCAAACAACTAGTGCAAGGAAGGAACATGAGACTGCTCGGGGGGGGGGGGAGTGTGCAGAGTCACTCTGACTGTGGCTTCAGCATAGCGAAACAACCTCGCCTGCAGCAGTCAAGCAGCGTGGGAGCGTCTGCCCAGGGCTGCACCGCTGGCTCTCCAGTCCGCCCATCTGGGTTTTCATTTGGACCCCCCCTCCCAGCCCACAGGGGCCTTGCAGTGAGGACACACCAACTATTCCATTCTGGGCCTCTAAGCTCCCTTTTCATGCCAGAGGATAGACTTGGTGTACAGAAACACCCTCCATAATCCTTTTTTGTCAAGTCCAGCAACTGCTTCCCCTGATATTCCAGCCACATCCATGACAAAACAGAGGCATCCCTGTAATCTCGCAAGGCTCCTATTCACTGTGCAAGAGAACCTGACGGCACATACACACTGAATCCAATTACGCTTAATATAGGGAAGTGCAACAACAGGGGCCGTTAAGGGGACACCCCACTGCCTGGAGCCACGGGAGTCACTGCAGAGGGCCTGAGAGAGGAGGAGGAGGAGGAGAGATTGGGTTTATACCCTGCCCTTCACGCGAAGTCCCCGAGCGGCTTACAAACTCCTTTTCCCTTCCCCTCCCCACAACAGGCACCCTGTGAGGTAGGTGGGGCTGAGAGAGCTCTGACAGAAACGGCTCTCTTTCAAGAACAGCTCTTATCAGAACTATGGCTTGCCCAAGGTCATCCAGCCAGGTGCAAGTGGAGGAGTGGGGAATCCAACCCGATGTTCCCATATCAGAGTCTGTACACTTAACCACTACCCCAGACTGGCAGGGAATCTTGCTTCGGGCTAGGGCTGCCCTCTCTGGTGGGGGAAATTCCTAGAGATCTGAGGGCAGTGCCTGGGAAGAATCCACACACAAAAGAACCTCCTCAGGAAAGTTCCTCCATTAGCATGTTCATAGCCTACAAGATAATGACTCAGCCCTACCCCACCTTCCTGAGTAGATATAAATTACCTGCCTACCATTTTCCTGCTCACCTTGACACAGAGAGTACTCTGTCTTTCTGTGTTATACCTCTGAGGATGCCAGTCACAGCTGCTGGCAAAATGTCAGGTCCCACAATGCCAAGACCACGGCAACACAACCCAGAAAATCTACAGCAACTAATCTATTATATTATTTGCCCCCTTTATTAATAGAAAGGGTTCTCCGGCTCATCCACCGACTCCGATTATCCCTAATTACTAAACGAGAATTACTTCCTAAGCCTGTCTCCTGTTATCTTGCACCACCCTCTTACAGTGCAATTCCGTTCAGTTCCCGAAGTTCTTCTTCTGTACTCATATTAATTAGAAGACATATATTTGTGTAATTCTTCAAGTTCTTCTCTTCTCTTAACTATTTAGTATTGCATACTTCCAATTCATTCTTCAGAAAGGCCAACTTCACCTAAAAAAGAAATCCAAATGGGGCTGCCTCTCATTCCTGGGACTGAAAAAAACTCGGCAGAAAGGAACCTTTCCTCCTCCGGTGAGAGGGCTTGTGGGGGGGGGGTCACTCCCTCTCCCTCCTTGTTATACCCGCTGTTTAAAATTAAAACAACTTAATTGCCTTCCAACCCCTTTATACTGTAAACCCTATCACTTATCAATTATATACTGTTTTAATAAAAGGCTTGTTTCATTATAAACAACAAGAAGAGAAGAGATGGGATTTATACCCCACCCTTCATTACCCAAGGGACTCTCAGAGTGGCTTACAAATTCCTTTCCCTTCCCCTCCCCACAACAGGCACCCTGTGAGGTAGGCGGGGCTGAGAGAGCTCCCCTGAGAACTGCCCTTGAGAGAACAGCTCGGAAAGAAGAAAAAGAAGAAGAGATTGGATTTGTATCCTGCTCCTCACTACCCAAAGGAGTCTCAGAGCCACTCACAAACTCCTTTCCCTTCCCTTCCCCACAACAGACACCCAGTGAGGTAGGTGGGGCTGAGAGAGCTCTGACTGAGAACTGTTTTTCAAAGACAGCTCTTGTCAGAACCATGGCTTGCCCAAGGTCATCCAGCAGGTGCAAGTGGAGGAGTGGGGGAATCAAACCCGGTTCTCCCAGGTTAGAGTCCGCGCACTTCACCACAACACCAAACTGCAACTCATAGTAGCTTTCCATATTCCATAAGCCACTTCTGAACAACATTCAGCAGTAACTCGGTGCTGAGTCTGACAACCCACAGGACGCAGAGCTCCCACATGAGTTTCACTTGCTGTGCATTCAACGTCAAGTTGCTCCTCGGGAGACCTTGTTCTCTCTCAAAAATAACGAAACCCACCGCTCCCAAGAAGGAGCGATGGTGGTTAATTTCTGCACGCAAAAGCACAGAATGCCTTCACTCACAATTCAAGAAAACACACTTAGAAAAAGAGATCTCTCTCTTGAGTCCCTAGTCAAGGACAGGCAAGACACAACAGAGGCATTCAGCAAGAAAGACAACGGTGCTTGAATGCAGGGGGGGGACATCTTGTGCAAAACACGAAAGCTGAACACCATTCCATCTGCAGAATTTCGAAATGACAGAGGCTTCACACAGACAAAGCACCTTGAGCATCAGCACTCCACGTTCTAAGTTGGTCCGTGGCCCAAAGGAGCAACAGAACAAAAGGGTGCCACTCACTTGAAATCTTCCTTTCTTCCTTAAGAAGCGGCAATCTTTTATGTTCTAGGTCAATGCGGCTGAATGGCTCCAGGGCAAAACTCAACAAAGTTCTTACACAAAGGAAAAGCTTCATCCAGTGAGCATGGTGGAGGGGACACACACAAAAAATCTCAGGCATAAAAAAATAAGCACAGAATACATTTGTGTTTAACTCAGAGAACGGAAGAGAAGCCATGTCGGAACAGGCCAGTGGCCCATCAAGTCCAACACTCTGTGTCACACAGTGGCCAAAAACCAGGTGCTGTCAGCAGGTTCACCAGTGGGGCTAGAACTCCAGAAGCCCACAAGCACCAAGAAGACAGAGCATCACTGTCCCAAACATAAGAACATAAGAGAAGCCATGTTGGATCAGGCCAGTGGCCCATCCAGTCCAACACTATGTGTCACACAGTGGCCAAAAATATCAGGTGCCGTCAGAAGGTTCACCAGTGGGGCTAGAACTCCAGAAGCCCCCAAGCACCAAGAAGACAAAGCATCTCTGCTCCAGACCAAATGTTCATAAGAACATAAGAGAAGCCATGTTGGATCAGGCCAATGGCCCATCCAGTCCAACACTCTGTGTCACACAGTGGCCAAAAAAACCCAGGTGCCGTCAGGAGGTCCAACAGTGGGGCAGGAACTCCAGAAGCCCTCCCACTGCTGCCCCTAAGCACCAAGAATACAGAGCTTCACTGCCCCAGACATAAGAACAAAAGAGAAGCCATGTCGGAACAGGCCAATGGCCCATCCAGTCCAACACTCTGTGTCACACAGTGACCAAAACCCAGGTGCCATCATAAGGTTCTTCAGTGGGGCTAGAACTCCAGAAGCCCTCCCACTGTGGCCCCCAAGCACCAAGAAGACAGAGCATCTCTGCTCCAGACCAAATGTTCATAAGAACATAAGAGAAGCCATGTTGGATCAGGCCAATGGCCCATCTCGTCCAACACTCTGTGTCACACAGTGGCCAAAAACCCAGTGCAATCAGGAGGTCCAACAGAGGGGCAGGAATTCCAGAAGCCCTCCCACTGTGGTACAGAGTTTCACTGCCTCAGACAGAGTGTTCCCTGTACACCTTGTAGCTAACAGCCACTGATGGACCTCTGCTCCATATGTTTACCCAGTTCCCTCTTGAAGCTGTCTATGCTTATAGTCGCTGTGGCAGCAATGAATTTCATGTTTTAATTACTTTTTGAGTGACAGAAGTAACTGTAAAGATGTAACTGCTAAAATGAGGACGAAAGACCTCGAGAGTCAAACTACTGGTCTTGATTCCTTCTGCAGAAGTTCCACAGCCAGCACACAACACAACCATTGGCCCATCTTGATGTAGGTTTAATTACTGCACATACGTCGGAATGGCACCACGAATTAGGCAGCCCTTTATTTTCTTCTTCGGGATTTTTGTTTAAACAAGGGCCTCAGCATACTGACTTCTCTCGCTGAGGTTCTGGATTCGAAAGAGGACGAGCCATATTGTTAATGCAAATGCCATGTTCACTGTGCTTTTTCAAATGACTCAGAGCATAAGCTGGCTTTGGAGAGGCAAAGACTCACATTTCTATGTTCCAAAAGCTCACGTCTTATCAGAAGAGAAGGAGAAGAAGAGATTGGATTTATACCCCGCCCTTCACTACCCAAGGGAGTCTCAAAGTGGCTTACAGTCTCCTTTCCCTTCCCCTCCCCACACCTGACACACTGGGAGGCAGGTGGGGCTGAGAGAGCTCTGACAGAAACTGCTCTTTTTCAAGGACAGCTGTGCCAGAACTATGGCTTGCCCAAGGTCATCCAGCCAGGTGCGAGTGGAGGAGTGGGGAATCAAACCCAGTTCTCCCAGATTAGAGTCCGCGCACTTAACCACGACACCAAACTGGCTCACCAGCTAATTGTTTCATACTTGCTGGAAGTCTGCGCCACTGACACCAAGTCAAATCAAGGCATTTTGGAATGAAAATAAGCGTGCCCATCACATGGGAAGAAAGAGTTTGTATGCACAGTATGTTTCATGGAAGGCTTTTTACGAGATAGAACAATAAAAAAATTCAACATAGCGCAAGCTCCCTCTATGGCCATTAAAGTGTTGCCATACTTACTTCCTGGCATCATTAATGTGGAGTTTGGCTTCTATTTTCCACCATCAGACGGGCTGCAAGAAAGAGAGAGAGAGACGTGTCGACATTTAATGGATTTAGGTGGTCAGCCGTGTTGGTCTGAAGTAGTAGAACAAACCTGGACCCCAGCAGGGGCACCTTTAAGACCAGCAAAGATTTATTCAAGGTAGGAGCTTTCGTGCACATGCACACTTGTCCTTATAACCTTAGCCTGTTGACCTTATAACCAGTGTTCCCTCTAAGCTGAGTTAGTGTGAGCTAGCTCACAGTTTTTTAGCCTCCGGCTCATACATATTTGTCTTAGCTCAGGAAGGATGATTCCAGAGCAAACTAATTTATGCAGCAGCCAAATCCCTGGCTCAGAACTTTAATGCCAGTAGCTCACAAAGCAGAATTTTTTGCTCACAGGACTCCACAGCTTACGGGGAACGTTGCCTTAGTTTGCTATTTAGTTTGTATCTGCACATCTTCACCATGTTACATGTTAATTTGCTGTTCAGCCCCGGTCTATAAGTTTGAACTTTGCCTTCCATTCCGATGTATTTGAAAAAGTGGAATGTGAGGGAGGTGGGGCTGAGAGAGCTCTGACAGAAACGGCTCTTTTTCGAGAACAGCTCTTGCCAGAACTACGGCTTGCCCAAGGTCATCCAGCCAGGTGCGAGCGGAGGAGTGGGGAATCAAACCTGGTTCTCCCAGATTAGAGTCCACACACTTAACCACCTACACCAAACTTGTAGAGCCTGGGGAAGGGCAGGGTTTGGGGAAATCACACACAGTCCCCCCCCTCCCCCAAGCAACCATTTTCTCCAGGGGAACTGATCTCTGTAGTCTGGACATTAGCTGTAAGCAATGCTCCCTCTAAGCTGTGGAGTCTTGTGAGCAAAAATTCTACCTTGTGAGCTACTGGCATCAAAGTTGTGAGCAAGTGATTTGCCTACTGCATAAATTAGTTTGCTCTGGAGCTGTCCTTCCTGAGCTAAGACAAAAAAGGGTGAGCTGGAGGCTAAAAATCTGTGAGCTAGCTCACACTAACTCAGCTTAGAGGGAACACTGGTTCTGGGGGCTCTCCAGGCCCCACCAGGAGGTTGGCAACCACAAAGCTGAACTGGGTGTCTGTCTGTCTCTCTGTCTCTCTCTCTCTCTCTCACACACACACACACATATACACACAGACACACAAACAGAGCCATACTGGCAGGACCATGGGAACAGCTTACTTCGAGCCTTGCCTGGGAAAGTCTATTATTACTATTACTTATTATTTATTGAATTTCTGAATCACCCCATCTCTGAGTACACAGGGCTCTGGGCGATTTACAACAGACCAAAACATGCAGAAATACAGTTTAAAATCAACGCACCAATTAATCCTAATTTCACAATCTTCAAATGGCATCTATAACTTAATCTGAAACCCACTCTGGACAGTTCTTCTGTCTCGTGGGCAGGTTAAGAAGGAGGCGGAAGCGGGCAGGACGGAAGTAAACAGGAGGGTGCCAGCTATGATGCCCCAATTGCCCTTGGCCACCAGTGGGCCTCCAAGGCACCAACCCTCTGGGGATTTTCCCGGCAAGTGGACAGGCCAGGCCAGGCCTGCCTCCAAGACGGTCATCCAAGACCAGAGGTCTGCTTCCAATGCTCCCTCTAAGCTGTGATGTCTTGTGAGCAAAAATTCTACTTTGGGAGCTCCTGGCATTTAAGTTGTGAGCGAGCGATTTGGCTACTGCATAAACTAGTTTGCTCTGGAGCCATCCCTTCCTGAGCTAAGACAAAAAAATGTGTGAGCCAGAGGCTAAAAAATTGTGAGCTAGCTCACACTAACTCAGCTTTGAGGGAACACTGCCTGCACGGTGGTGCCACAGGCCTTCAGACCATTCCACCCGCTGCAATCCTGTGTACACTCACACAGCAGAAGACCTCTTTGGATTTAGTGGCCCTTAAAGTAAAGGTTCCCTTGCTCGAAAGCCAGTTGAATCCGACTCTAGGGTTGCAGTGCTCACCTCCGTTTCAAAGCCAAAGAGCCAGCGCTGTCCGAAGACGTTTCCGTGGTCATGTGGCCGGCATGACTAAACACCACGGTGCATGGAATGCTGTTACCTTCCCACCAAAGTGGTACTTATTGATCTACTTGCAATTTCTTGCTTTCGAACTGCTAGGTTGGCAGGAGCTGGAACTAGAGACGGGAGCTCACTCCGTCATGCGGCACTCACGGGTCTTGAACTGCTGAACTACTGACCTTCCACAGCCTGCAGTTCAGCATCTTAACCACTTGAGCCACCGCAGCTCCTTACGTCCAAGGAAATACCACTCTGACTGCTGGAGTCCTCCCATTCGAAAGGAGGAACGTGCGTACCGATAAGTAGACCCGGGTTCAAATGCCAGAGCCCCCGTCACCTCAGCATGACTCGACCTTATAGATCGGTCCAAAAGATAACTGAAAGGCAACGGGGAAGGGTTTTATGCTGTCCAAACTAGAGACACTATTTCAGGGGTGCCATCTGTTATACATCAGAGCAGTCACCTAAGTGGGAAGCGGCATCCGCGGCTCTCCAAATTATGATGTAAGAAAATGCCATGTTATGTTCCTCACTGTATAAGTAGCGTACAGCTTAAGTGACCGCCTTATCTAGCATCATCAGTGCAGCCTTAAATACTTCCAACCTATCAGGAGTGTCAAACATGCGGCCCGGGGGCCAAATCAGGCCCCCGGAGGGTTCCCATCAGGCCCGCAGTGGAACTGACCATCTCCTGCTTCCAGTTTATTTATTTATTTAATTCAATTTGTGCCCCACCCTCCCCGCAAGCAGGATGCTGCTGCATCATCGCTTGCTTCACCAGACTCTCTTAATCGCTCAGCCATAAGAACATAAGAGAAGCCAATGTTGAATCAGGCCAATGGCCCATCTAGTCCAACACTAGGACTCCAAGATCTCTCTCTTGGTCCGTCTCTGCCAGTTCAGACCCCATCAACGTGTATTTATATTTAGGATTTTTGGCTCCAATGTGCATCACTTTGCACTTGGCCACATTGAACCCCATTTGCCACGTTGACGCCCACTCACCCATCCTCGACAGATCCCTTTGGAGTGCCTCACAATCCTCCCTGGTTTTCACCACCCTGAACAACTTCGTGTCATCTGCAAATTTAGCCAGTTCACTGCTTACTCCCTATTCCAAATCATTAATAAACAAGTTAAAACGCATTGGACCGAGTACTGATCCCTGTGGTACCCCACTGCTTACCACCTTCCACTGAGAAAGTTTCCCATTTATACTCACTCTCTGTTTCCTATTTATAAGCCAGTTTTTGATCCACAAGAGGACTTGTCCTTTTATCCCATGACTACTGAGCTTACTTAGGAGCCTTTAATGAGGAACTATATCAAAAGCTTTCCGGAAGTCAAGGTATTTCATTTCATTTCATGTTTTCCCCTGGGTCCTAGACTCAGAACTCTGAGCATGAGATTTCTGTAGTGAATGTCAATAAATCAAAAGTAGGTCTGCAGCTTACAGAGCTAATGGGAGGAGGAGGAGGAGGAGGAGGAGGAGGAGATTGGATTTATACCCCGCCCTTCACTCGGAGTCTCAGAGCGGCTTACATACTCCTTTCCCTTCCCCTCCCCACAACAGACACCCTTGTGAAGTAGGCGGGGCTGAGAGAGCTCTGACACAAACGGCTCTTTTTCAGGAACAGCTGTGCCAGAGCTTGTGACCGACCCAAGGTCACATCAGCAGGTGCAAGTGGAGGAGTGGGGAATCAAACCCAGCTCTCCCAGATTAGAGTCCGCACACTTAACCACTACACCAAACAGAAGTGAGCATGTTTTTATTTTAAGTAAAAAAAAGATCTTTGTGTTTGTGTCCTTTGTGTTTGCGTCCTTTGTGTTCGTGTCCGCTCCCTGGCATTACATTTTATGACACCCCTGGCCCGGCCCGACAAGGTCTCATTTATGTCAGATCTGGCCCCCGTAACAAATGAGTTCGACACCCCAGGCCTACATGGTCCTCAGCTGTGCCTCCGTTAGCAATGGAATGAAAAAAGCAAAAAAAAAAAATTAAGAAGAGAAGAGGAGAGAGGAACAGATTGGATTTATACCCCGGCCTTCACTACCCAAAGGAGTCTCAGAGCGGCTTACAACCTCCTTTCCCTTCCCCTCCCCACAGCAGACACCCTGTGAGGTAGGCGGGGCTGAGAGAGCTCTGAGAGAACTGCCCCTGAGAGAACAGCTCTGAGAACTTGTGACTGACCCAAGGCCACACCAGCAGCTGCATGTGGAGGAGTGGGGAATCAAACCCGCTTCTCCCAGACTGGAGTCCGTGCTCCTAACCACAACATGAAACTGGCTCTCGATGACACACCAATGACACACCAATGACATCGTTTCAGAAAAATATCTCCACCGTCCATTTCCTCTTGCAGACAGACAAGGGGGGGGGAAGAACACGGATCTTTTTATAACTACATCAAAGCAACTGTTTTAAGTGCTCAAGAGAACAGACAGCTTGCTAAGGTAGCAATTAAGAAGAACACCCCGTTTCAATGCTGCTTCCCCACAAGACAAGAGGAAGTGCCAGAGTCCGTGGGCGGCCTGTGAGCTTCGTTTCATTTCGGTGACAAAGATTAAACAAAACACTCTGAAAAGACTCCCTGTTTTACGAGCTTTCCTGGACGGAAGAACTAGCAACATCAAACGCGCAAAGTTCCAAAGGTACAAAGACCATCCTGGGCATTTTTTAAAAACGCACATTTACAAACACCCTACCTCTCTCAAACACTCTCATCTCAAGGACGAAGGCTCACATTCTGCAGTGGAATTTCCTTCGACATGGGCAGAAAAGCCTTACCGGAGTCAATTTATCCCCCACATCCTGGGATCCCCACCCCACGTTACACCCAGGCTTCGGGATCTGCAGCGTTGCCCATTGCTATACCACAGTGCGCTAAAATATACAAGGGCCGGATGCCGTCTCTGTCCCGCAGCGCAGTGCCACCGCTACAGAAAGGCAGACTCACCCAGATGGGGCACGCAGCCTCCCAGCGCGCTGTTCCTCAGCAAAGAGGGAAGATGTGCAATTCGGCAATCAAGGACATCAACACGACGGCATACATGCCAGCTCTAAATACCGCGCGGCTGTCGGTTGCCTTCTCTGTGCTGATAGCAGCAATATTCTGAAAGCCCCGGGGCACTGTGCCGTTCAGGTCTGCGCTGGTTAAAGGGGTGTGACACAAATCAAGACAGGACCAGAAGGCTACTTTAAATGCCAAAGAGCCATGCTTAGTCAGGGATGTTTTAATTCCCTGCGCAACCATTTCAGCAGACCATGGCAAATCAGACTGGAGACTTCTCTAGCCTAAACTATATTATGTCAGGGGACACTCAATGTAGTGCCCGTGGGCACCTTGGCACTACCTACACCTTTCCTGGTGCCTGCGAAGTGTTTTTAGAAAGTGGGTGGGGCCAGGTGGGGCTTTTCCCAGCAAGTCTTCTGATTGGCCATTGGAAATTTGATTAGCTTTGCATATCTTTAAAAATACTGCTTTGGCAGTGGCAGCCTCCACAGCACAAAGATCTTCACTGCGACTGAAGGTAAACTTGGTGTAGTGGTTAGGAGCACGGACTCTAAACTGGGAGAACTGGGTTTGGTTCCCCACTCCTTCACATGCAGTTGCTGGTGTGACCTTGGGTTAGTCATAAGTTCTCTCAGAGCTGTTCCCTCAAGAGCAGTTCTCGGGAGAGAGCTCTCTCAGCCCCACCTACTTCACAGGCAGTGTTCCCTCCAAGCTGAGTTAGTGTGAGCTAGCTCACAGTTTTTTAGCCTCCAGCTCACACATTTTTGTCTTCTCTCAGGAAGGAGGGCTCCAGAGCAAACTAATTTATGCAGGAGCCAAATCGCTCACTCACAACTTTGATGCCAGTAGCTCACAAAGTAGAATTTTTGCTCACAAGATTCCACAGCTTAGAGGGAATATTGTTCACAGGGTGTCTGTTGTGGGGAGGGGAAAGGATTGTAAGTCACTCTGAGTGAAGGGCAGGGTATAAAACCAGTCCCTCTCTTCTCTCCTTTAAGTCACTTTGGTGTGTCAGAATTCCAGTAGTGCCTGTGAGCTCTAAAAGGCTGGGGACCCCTGGTCTGTGTGAACAGCTGACAGTGAAGTTACAGACACATGGAATTCATTGCAACAGGAGCGGGTAGCGGCTACAAGCATGGATGGCTTCAAGATGGAATTGGATAAACATATGGAGCAGAGGTCCATCAGCGGCTATTAGTCACAAGGTATAGATAGGAACTCTGGGGCAAGGGATGCTCTGTATTCTTGGTGCTGGGGGGGCAACAGTGGGAGGGGGCTTCTAGTGTCCTGGCCCCACTGCTGGACCTCCTAAAGGCACCTGGTATTTTTGGCCGCTGTGTGACAGAGTGTTATACTGGAGGGGCCATTGACCTGATCCAACATTGGCTTCTCTGATGTCCTTAAGTATTTTGGAAAAAAAGAAATATTCCATGGGTTATTTTCTTAAGAAAAATGCTGGTCTATACAACGCGTTCACTTCTGAATAAACCTGCCTGGGTTTATTTACATGCTTACGGCAGACTTTCACAATTAGCAACAACACTTGCTTAGCAATACACCAGTGCCCCATAAGGCAGTGTTTTTCAACCACTGTGCCGTGGCACACTAGTGTGCCGTGGGAAAAATTCCAATTTCATCCGTAACATATGAACAATTATAAAATAAAGTATTATTATTTCATAATAAAGTAATTATAAAATAATTTCTTTGTGTTTATTTGATTCCTATTCAAGAGAATTACTTTATATATAGTCAATATAGGCACAGAGTTAATTTTTTTAACATTTTCTAATGGTGGTGTGCCTCGTGATTTTTTTCATGAAAAAAGTGTGCCTTTGCACAAAAAGGTTGAAAAACACTGCCATAAGGGATGTAATCCTTGGGGATGATTTATTATTTCCAACCAACATCCAGACGAACCCTGAGCAGCAGCCTTACGCTAGTACGGATTGATCCCAGACTCTGTTGGAACTCCTCCGTGATCTCTTGCTACAGGGAGGGTCGGGGAAGCCACCTGTAGGCAGCAGAGGTACCAACATTTTACCTTTTAAAAGGCAGGTATTGTAATGGAATAGAAATGATAAGACATCACTTCCTTAGGAAAGGAACAGCTTGGGGGGGGGGGGGAGATTGGCTCTATAGTCCAGTAGCAACAGAGAGCTGTTTTAGGAAGTCCGGGATTGTGTGACTGTGCGGTAGTTACCTCTCGGCTGCATTCAGCTGGGTATGAATGGTTTTATTCACCCTTCCAGCAGAAAAGGAATTCCGATCCAAAAAGCCAAGACAAAGCAATTACTGCACCTGAACTAACACAGACTACAGTACATATCACTATGTCTGGAAGCAGGTGTCCATTCCACACAGAGTTCTTTGAGCGGAAGGTAAGTACTATATTCTTAGCAGCACGCTAGCATTAATTTCAACCCACGTAAAGTCTCTGCCTGAGGATCTTACACAATTTCGGTTTCGTTAGAAGAGGAGACAGGGCAAAGGGGAGGGGCTGCGGCTCAGTGGCAGAGCCTCTGCTTGGCATACAGAAGATCCCAGGTTCAATACCCTGCAGCATCTCCAGCTAAAAGGACCAAGCAGGAGGGGATGTGAAAGACCTTTCTCTGCCAGAGACCCCCCGACAGCCTCTGCCAATCAGGGCAGACAATACGGCCCGTGATAGACCAAGGGTCTGATTCCATATAAGGCAGCTTTGTGTGTTCTAATATGTGAAAATGCGTTTGTACAAGTACATAGGCTTTGTTTCTGTAGGGGACGAGAGCAGTAAGGTTAAGGTAGAGCCTTCACAGCAAAATGCTCGCACAGCAAAAACCTGAAGCGCCACACAGGTGTTCTCAGAGGGAGTTCCAGATATAATTCAAACCTGAGAGCTGTGCCTTCCTGAGTTGGAGAAGAAGACCAAACATGAAAAGGGAGGGAGGAAGGGGGACGGAAAGATGGAGAGGCACCGCTGTGCAAGTGGGCTGTGCAATTCACACGGGGGATTTAAATATTATGGGGGGTGCTCCATGATAGGAGCACCCCCCCATAAATCTGCAGATGACACGAAGTTGTTCAAGGTGGTAAAAACCAGGGAGGATTGTGAGGCACTCCAAAGGGATCTGCCGAGGATGGGTGAGTGGGCGTCAACGTGGCAAATGGGGTTCAATGTGGCCAAGTGCAAAGTGATGCACATTGGAGCCAAAAATCCTAAATATAAATACACGTTGATGGGGTCTGAACTGGCAGAGACGGACCAAGAGAGAGATCTTGGAGTCGTAGTGGATAACTTAATGAAAATATCTAGACAGTGTGTAGCTGCAATAAAGAAGGCCAATGCTATGCTGGGGATTATTAGGAAGGAAATACAAGGTGATGGCACCTGGTATTTTTGGCTGCCGTATGACAGAGTGTTGGACTAGATGGGCCATTGGCCTGATTCAACATTGGCTTCTCCTATGTTCTTATGTTTTTATAGTGTGACCACAAGCAAAAGAAAGGAGGGCTTCATTACCTTTGGCAGCTATAAAGAAGGGGGAACTCCAGTAGCTTTCTTGTTATGCGCTCTGGGATGACAAAGTGCGCTTGATGCTCAACTAATGCAAGGTACAGAAATCACTTTCGGGTTCATGGGGAGGGGCACTATTAATGAATAATTATACTTTGCATCTGTATAACACCCCTAGGGGTACACAGCACTTCCCAGTCACTCTCTTGTTCCCCCGGCTTGTCTATTTAGTTAGTCTTCTTGAATAGCCAAGAGCTTCCTTCAGCTTCTGAACAGAGCCGGAAATCTAAAAATTGTGAATTCAGGTGGGGGTCGCCGTGTTGGTTTGAAGCTGCAGAACAAAGTTTGGGCCCAGGGGCACTTTTAAGAGCAACAAAGATTAGTTCTGGGAGCTTTCACATACATGGACATGAAAGCTTATACCCAGAATTAAACTTTGTTGGTGCTGAACTGCAGGCTGGAAAGTCGGTAGTTCAGCAGTTCAAGACCCAAGTGCCGCGTGACGGAGTGAGCTCCTGTCTCTGGTCCCAACTCTTGCCAACCTAGCAGTTCGAAAGCAAGAAATGGCAAGTAGATAAATAGGTTTCGCTTCGGTGGGAAGGTAACAGCGTTCCGTGCGCCTTGGTGTTTAGTCATGCCGGCCACATGACCACGGAAATGTCTTCGGACAGCGCTGGCTCTTCGGCTTGGAAACGGAGATGAGCACCGCAACCCTAGAGTCGGATTCGACTGGCTTTCGAGCAAGGGAGACCTTTACCTTTACCTTATGACGACACTGGACTGAAACTTTCTTCTACAAAATTGTAGATTTGACCTCACTTGAAAATGCTTGAAAGGTTACCAGATAAAACTGACTGGAGGAGGGAGAGTCATTGGTGGTGCCACAGGAAAGAGCCAGTAGGTGTCAGAAAAAATGGAAGCCCAAGGGCACAAATTAACACAATTGCGGGGGGGGCACATTCTCCCAGCACATGATTTTTCCTTTCCTTTCCTTTCCTTTCTCGCTCTGTAGGACAAGTTATTTCTTTGCTACACTACTTTATGATGTACTTTTCCCCGGCAAATTCTTTAAATAGTGTTAAATCTAAATATTTGATCACTTCTGAAATATTTATTTATTTCTGTATTTATCTCGATTGATTTCTGTACTTCAATCAGACATATATTACAATAAAATCCCCCTGCAGAAAGAAATGAGTGGAATCTATCTCTCATGTTCTCCTGCATTGTAATCTGTATGTGGATTTAAGGATCATTTATCTACACTCTATCCTATCCAGTATGGCAGATTGTTCTGATGCACTCAAGGTACACAGACTCTTAAATGATCTTGGTCCTGACACCACTGAGAAGGTGGCCCAGTTTCTCTGTTTGGCTTTAAAGCTCCGCCAAAGGCACCTAGAAATATAATATCCTTATCAGCTCCTAATTGCACAATATCGTCACAGAATTTTTATAGATGTGTTTTAACCGTTTTTTAACTGCTTCTTAAATTGTATAACTTGTACTGATAATTTATGCCAATCAAGGCTAACTTGACCTGATTTGACTGCAGTAAAATGTAATTTGATGGGGGAAAAACTCAGAGAACTGGGAAGGCATCGTCCAGCCACACAGTATTGCCGAGTCAAGAAATAAAGTATTGCCGAGTCAATAATAAAGAAGAAAACAAATAAGAAGCTATACTGTTTTAAAAAGAAACTAAGCTGAATCAAGAGGTTGACACCTTCCAGCTTTACAAGACTACTCATGAGGAAGATTGGTGAAACGAGTGCAAAAACCGGTGTCCTCATCGAGGATATGAAGATGCTGGACTTTGCTTTGTTAACGTCAGAATCTCCTAACTATATTGTAAGATTAATAGCTTCACAAATTGATGCTTACAGAATTATTTAATGTGCCCTTGTTAATTTTATCACAGTGGTTCGTTGTTTGTCGACACAGTATTGCCAGGCACTTATTTATTTGTTAAAGCATTTACAACCCTCTTTCAATTAAGAGCTTCAAACCAGGTAACGCAAACTAAAACCACATTACAGTAGATGCTAAGAGAAAAGCGGCGGAGTCCAGCCAGAGAAATGGCATCTTAAATCGAGGCACCCCCAAAAACCTCTTCAATTTGGCACCCCAACACTGGCAGACAAGTAATGAGGCAGAATTCTCTTGACATGTAGCGCCACAGTTTGGTGGGTCCGCAAAAACAACCCGCCATATTTCCAAGTGCGCAGGCAAAGGAGCTCCTAACATACAACACAAAAATCCTCCTAAAAAAGATGGGATCCAATTTACTGCACTTGGCATAAGAATTCTTATTTTTATTAGTTGCTGTAGATTTTCTGGGTTGTGCGGCCATGGTCTTGGCATTGTAGGACCTGACGTTTCGCCAGTAGCTGTGACTGGCATCCTCAGAGTTATAACACAGAAAGATGGAGTACTCTCTGTGTCAAGGTGAGCAGAAAAATGGTAGGCAGGTAATTTATATCTACCCTGGAAGGTGGGGTAGGGCTGAATCCTTATCTTGTAGTAGTTCTCCAGGCTATGAACATCTAATGGAGGAGCTTTCCTGAGGAGGTCCTTTTGTCTATGGATTGTTTCCTGAGGAGGTTCTTTTGTGTGTGGAATGGCTATTGAAACTCTAATCTTAACTGTAGTGCATGTCGTGTTTTTCAGGACAGGAAACCTCCTCAGGAGTACTCCATCTTTCTGTGTTATACCTCTGAGGATGCCAGTCTCAGCTCCTGGCGAAACGTCAGGTCCTACAATGCCAAGACCACGGCCACACAACCCGGAAAATCTACAGCAACGAATGAACTCCGGTCGTGAAAACCTTTGACAATTCTTATATTTTCTAATCCAGGCTTGACTTGAAGCTGCCTTATACTTTATCAGCCCAGAGGTCCATCAAGGTCTCAGTAGACCTCAAGACGGCAGTGGCTCTCTAAGGTCTCAAGCGGAAGAATTTTGCATCAATTGTGACTTGCTCCTTTTCACTATTAATGGAGGGAATTGAATCCTGGACCTGCTGCATGCCAAGCAGACGCCTGACAGCTAGTCACAGCCCATTCCTTACAGTATTACCTTTAGTGACAGAGAAACAACACCTAGCAGGCCAGTAGGTCTCCAGCGAGAATGTAAGAAGAGGCTAGTCAAGGGGTGACCAAACTGCAGCCCGGGAGCCCCATGCGGTTCTTTCACACATACTGTGTAGTTCCCAGCAGGGGGGCTGGGGAAGCGAAGGGGAGGCATGCCTCCCCGATTGGTCCTCCCTTCCCCAGCCAGGGTTCCCTTCCCTGGGTAGGCTTGAGGCAGGGGGAAGCAGAGAAAGAAAAGCAGAGAAAGGAAAGAACTTTGAATGCATACTCATGGCCCCCCCCACCAGCCAGCATGGAGAAGGCATTTATTTCTTTAAATTCCTTCTCCAAGCCAAGCCAGCAGGTGTGGGGGTCTTGGAAGATGCATTTAAAGTTGCTTGCTTTCCACCTCTACCTCCTGAGAGCCAGTGTGGTGTAGTGGTTAAGTGCGCGGACTCTAATCTGGGAGAACCAGGTTTGATTCCCCACTCCTCCACTTGCACCTGGCTGGATGACCTTGGGCAAGCCACGGTTCTGAAAAGAGCTGTCCTTGAAAAAGAGATGTTTCTGTCAGAGCTCTCTCAGCCCCGCCTACCTCCCAGGGTGTCTGTTGTGGGGAGGGGAGGGGAAAGGAGTTTGTAAGCTGCTCTGAGACTCCTTTGGGTAGTGAAGGGTGAGGTATAAATCCAATCTCTTCTTCTTCTTCTTTTTTTAGAGCTGTTCTATCAAGGGCAGTTCTCAGGGGAGCTCTCTCAGCCCCGCCTACCTCACAGGCTGTCTGTTGTGGGAAGGGGAAGGGAAAGGAGTTTGTAAGCCGCTCTGAGACACCTTTGGGTAGTGAAGGGTGGGGTATAAATCCAATCTCTTCTCTTCTCTCTTCTTCTCCCATCTATTTGCTTTCTTTCTACTTTCTCTCTCTCTCCCCTCCCTCCCCATCTAATCATTATCAATATCTATTTTTAACCCCTTTTGTTTTTATTTTTGGCTGTCTCATTTAATGTCAAGAAAAAGCAAACCTGCATATTTTTCTATAAAAACATGTGTGTAATATTTGTTCCTGTCTGGCGGCTCTCAAACATCTAACGTTTGTTCTGTGTGGCTCTCACGTTAAGCAAGTTTGGCTACCCCTGAGCTAGGTTGTCTCTGCTTGAGGGCTGCCCTTGCCCCAGTTGGGGGCAGTTTGCTGGGCAAACAGAGGGATGCCAACTCCAGCTTGGGAAGTGCCTGGATATTTGGGGACAGAACCTGGTGAAGGCAGAGTTTGTAGAGGGAAGGGAGATGTGTTTCCATAGTTCGCCTTCCAAAGCTTCCATTTTCTCCAGGGGAACTGAGCTCTGTAATCAGGAAATCAGCTGTCATTCCAGGCCCTGACTGGAAGATGAAAAACCTCGGCAAAGGAAAGGTCTGATGAATGTGCAAACACACACAAACACATGTCCCTTGCTTCATGCTCCACCTTTAAGTCACCACATCTATCTAAAAGGAAGTTGCCCAAGAATGTTAAGGCAATCCTAAGAAAGTGAGATTTAAGTTCAGAAACACCTTCAAGATCAACAAAATTTTAGAGAGGGGAGCTTCCGAGAGTCAACGCTCCCTTCAACAGGTATCTCGAAAGCCCACACCCTGAAACTCTTGTTGGCCTGGAAAGTGTCACTGGATTCGAATCTCCCTCCTCTACTGTAGAGCCACACAGCTTCCCTCTGAAACTATTTCTCACTACTGTGTGCAACTGTGACCGCTTGGAGAATTTAAGACATTTTTTCTTGATACCACATGCTTTTTTGGGGGGGTTGGGGGTCTAGTCTTCCTTCCAGGTAAATAAGGTTAGGTCTGAGGGGGCAGCAATAAGGTTGCCAACTCCAGCCTGGAAAATTCCTGAAGATTTTAGGGATGGAGCCGGGGGGTGGGGAGGATTTAGTGAGAGGTGGGACCTCAGTGGGGTATAAGAAAAAGAGATTGGATTTATACCCCGCCCTTCACTACCCAAAGGGGTCTCAGAGCGGCTTACAAACTCCCTTCCCTTCCCCTCCCCACAACAGACACCCTGTGAGCAGTGTTCCCTCTAAGCTTAGTTAGTGTGAGCTAGCTCACACATTTTTGTCTCAGCTTAGGAAGGATGGCTCCAGAGCAAACTAATATATGCGGTAGCCAAATCAACAGCTCACAACTTTAATGCCAGGAGCTCACAACGTAGAATTTTTGCTCACAAGTCTCCGCAGCTTAAAGGGAGCACTGCCTGTGAAGCAGGTGGGGCTGAGAGAGCTCTGGGAGAAAAGGCTCTTTTTCCAGGACAGCTCTTGTCAGAACTACGGCTTGACCAAGGTCATCCAGCAGCTGCGAGTGGAGGAGCAGGGGAATCAAACCCGGTCCTCCCAGATTAGGGACGTGCACTTAACCACGACACCAAACTGGTGTATCAATAATGTCCATCAATAATGCCCTAAAGTCCCCCCTCCAAAGCAGCCCTTCTCTCCTGGGGAACAGATCTCTGTAAACAATCAATTGCAATTTCATCTTCTTCGACCAGAGCCATAATGAGAGGGAACTGTACAATCCATCGGAAAAACGGTCACTTTTTTTAGAGAGAAAAGACCTCTTGATATAAAGTTAAAAAGCAGTTAGCATTCCTTTCACAGTCAAAGATCGGTACCTAGTCAGCTCAGTCAACATAAGAGAACATAAGAGAAGCCAATGTTGGACCAGGCCAATGGCCCATCCAGTCCAACACTTTGGGTCACACAGTGGCCAAAAACACCAGGTGCCACCAGGAGGTCCAGGAGTGGGGCCAGGACACTAGAAGCCCTCCCACTGTTGACCCCCCCCCCCCAAGCACCAAGAAGACAGAGCATCCCTTGCCCCAGACATAAGAACATAAGAGAAGCCCATATTGGATCAGGCCAATGGCCCATCTAGTCCAACACTGTCACACAGCGGCCAAAATATACCAGGTGCCATCAGGAGGTCCAGCAGTGGGGCCAGGACACTAGAAGCCCTCCCACTGCTGCCCCCTCCAGCACCAAGAATAGAGTGCATCACCTGCCCAGACTGAGAGTTCCCATCTAGACCCTGTGGCTAATAGCCACCGATGGACTTCTGCTCCAGATGTTTATCTAATTCCCTCTTGAAACTGTCCATGCTTGAAGCTGCCAGTCCAATGCTCCCTCTAAGCTGTGAAGTCTTGTGAGCAAAAAATATACTTTGTGAGCTCCTGGCATTAAAGCCATTTGGCTCCTGCATCAATTAGTTTGCTCTGGAGCCCTCCTTCCTGAGCGAAGACAAAAATCTGTGAGCTGGAGGCTAAAAAACTGTGAGCTAGCTCACACTAACTCAGCTTAGAGGGAACACTGGCTGCCTCCACCTCCTGTGGCGGTGAATTCCACGTGTTAACCACTCTTTGGGTGGAGAAGGGCTTCCTTGTATCTTCTTTAAACTCCCCCCCCACAAAAAAACCCCAAAAGATCTATGTATTTAGCACTACTCAACTAAATAGTATAGGTAAAGGTAAAGGTTCCCTTGCTCGAAAGCCAGTCGAATCCGACTCTAGGGTTGCGGTGCTCATCTCCGGTTCAAAGCCGAAGAGCCAGCACTGTCCGAAGACGTTTCCGTGGTCATGTGGCCGGCATGACTAAACACCAAGGCGCACGGAACGCTGTTACCTTCCCACCAAAGTGGTACCTATTTATCTACTTGCAATTTCTTGCTTTCGAACCACTAGGTTGGCAGGAGCTGGAACTTGAGACGGGAGCTCACTCCGTCACGCGGCACTCTCGGGTCTCGAACTGCTGAACTACCGACCTTCCACAGCCAGCAGTTCAGCGTCTTAAACCCTTGAGCCACCGCAGCTCCTTAAAATAGTATAAGGGCACATTAAAATGTATTATCAAACTGGGGTGGGGTTTTTTTTAGAATGCTTTCCTTAACGTAGCTGACCAAGTTGACAATGTTGGTATTACTCCGTTCAACATTTGCAAATTTTAATAAAAATAATAATATTTAAAAAAAAACACAATTGCAATTCCAGGGGCTCTAGAAACCAATTGCAATGCCCTCCTGAGATCTCCCAGGTTGGCAGCTCCAGGCACCAGGCGCAAAGGGGGGCTGCCTGGGGCCCAGATGTTTCTGCAAGCACCCAGGGGTGTGAGGGGGGGCTCCCCACATGCAGCCCACCTCCCCCAAATATCTGGGCAGGACACGGCGCCCCCGCCCCTCCCCCAAACGAGGAAGTGGAGCATGCACCGCATGCACATTTAATGCTTTTTAAGAAAACAGGTACCCAAAAGGGAGGGGAGGGGGTTGGAGGGGGCAGCAGGGGGCTCCCTGGGGGGCGACCCTCCCTCATTTCCGCCTTGGCGGGCTCCGCTGCAAAAGGAGGGTCTCCGTCGAGGATGTGCTGGGCGGGGGGGGGGCTATATCCCAAGAAGGGGAGGGGGCTTTCCCGGTGGGGGAGCCGGTCTTTCTCATCACACACCCCGGGGGGTTCCGCGCCGCCGCCGCCGCCGCCGCCGCCAGACTCACCTCAGCCGCCTCCCCACAGGCGCCGCCATCTTGCTCCCTCGCGGCCTTATGAAGGCTCGGCCCGCGCCGCGCGGGGCATTGTGGGCGTCGTAGTTTTTCCCTCCCTCTCTCCCTCCGCCGGCGTCTCGTGGTTTTTTGGCGGGACTCGCTTGCAAGCCGCCGGGGCGTTTTGCCCGGGCATCCTTGGGTGCCAAGCGGGAGTGATGGCAAGCCAAAGAGTGATTCACACGTGGAATTTCCTGCCACAGGAGGGGGTGGCAGCTGCAAGCATGGACAGTTTCAAGAGGGAATTAGATAAACATCTGGAGCAGAAGTCCACCAGTGGCTATTAGCCACAGGGTATAGATGGGAACTCTCAATCTGGGGCAGGTGATGCACTCTATCCTTGGTGCTGGAGGGGGCAGCAGTGGGAGGGCTTCTAGTGTCCTGGCCCCACTGCTGGACCTCCTGATGGCACCTGGTATTTTTCTGCTTTGTGAGCTGCTGGCATTGAAGTTCTGAGCAAGAGAAGAAGAAGAGGTTGGATTTATACCCCGCCCTTCACTACCCAAAGGAGACTCACAGCGGCTTACAATCTCCTTTCTCTCCCCCTCCCCACAACAGACACTCCCTGTGAGCAGTGTTCCCTCTAAGCTGAGTTAGTGTGAGCTAGCTCACAGTTTTTTAGCCTCCAGCTCACAGATTTTTGTCTCAGCTCAGGAAGGATGACTCCAGAGCAAACTAATTTATGCAGTAGACCAGGGCTATTTTTGGACCAGAACGCAGTTATATTTTCCCCACCATAGGGAACAATGGAGGGAATAGGGGCAACCTGTTTGGGGGCCCATAGAATTGGACCCCCTGGTCCAATGTTCTTGAAACTTGGTGGGTATCTTGGGGAGAGGCTCCATCAGCTACCCTGTGAGTTTGGAGCCTCTCCCTCAAACCCCTCCCCTCCAGCCCCCAGAATATACCCTATGTTTTCACCATTGACTTCAATGGCCCATAGGATATAATGGGGCCAAATTGCTGCCGAATTTCTTTCATACCTCCTTTCCTTCTCTCTTTTTCCTCTTTCCCTCCTTCTTCTCTTCTCTCTTTCTTTCCCACCTTCTTCTCTTCCCTTTTTCCCTCCTTTCCCTCTTTCTTCCCTCTCTTTCTTTCCCTCCCCTTTCCTTCTCTTTCTTTCCCTCTTTCCTTCCTTCTTTCCTTCTCTCTACTCTCTCTCTTTCCTTCCCTCTTTCCTCCTTCTGTGGGCCAACTCTCATGAGAAGGAGTTGAAACTTCAAACCCCTTCTCTCTTAGCTCCCCCACCCAGACCAGCTGGGGAAGGGGAGGCTTTCGAAGATGCCTCCCCCTTTTGCTTCCCCTCTGACATCACCTCTGGTGATGTCAGGGAGCGTGGCATATGCTGATAGCCTAATAGCTCGTTAGCATACCATAGGCTAATGAGCTCCTGCAGCTGTTTTTCTACAAAAAGACCCCTGATTATAACTGTTAGCGGCATGAAAGAAGGTGATCTGAAGTCAATGGAAAACACTCCAGTAAAACAGAAACCACACACTCTGAAATGGTTTGTGGATCACAGCTTAAGACCAGCGACAATAATAAAGTTAAGTAAAAATGTTATGACTTAAATCAATGTAGTCCCATTGTAGTTCATGAAACCAGATTGTCTGAAGTCCATTAAATCTTTCTTAACTTGCTTGTGGATTAGTTTGACACCCAAAGGGGGCCTCCAAAAGAGATCCTGCTGCACTAGCATTTCAACCAGTGGAAGCTAATAAGCGTCCCATTCCCATCTGGCACCCTGAGCTCTGTGATGGATTGATGGATTGATGTTCGCTCTGTGGGTTCTTCCTTCAGAGCATATTCTCCTCACAAACCTTTCTCTGTCACCTCCCTTTGTGGCTGTCAGGTTTAAAATCAAGTAGATCCAGTCATTCTTGCACAAAGAAAGGTTTATTAGGATTATCTTGCTAAAACCCACAGTAGGAGGTCATTGTCAGGAATGGGGGCAAAGCAGAGCAAGCTAACTTATAGTGTGATGCAATGAAGCGCCTAGCGAATAAAACTTGAGCACTCGCGCGGGAACTCCCGGCGGGAGAATTACTTCATGAGCGGGAGACTACTCCCCCCTCCCCTTGCCTTCCCAGGACTGGAAAATTCTCAGCTGAACAAGAATAGTCCAAAGCCTACATTCAAGGCCACCGTGATAAGGAAAAGCGGCAGGGAAGAAGCTCCCACGTTTCTGTCTGCATAACTACGCAAGCGCAAAGCGGGGTAGGGGACATAACACAATGGAGTCAGTGAGAAACATCAAAGGCATCATTTTCTGACATTCTGCCCTTCCCAAAACACCACCCACCCACCACTCAGGAAGGAGCGAACAAGGGCCCCCCAGGTTTATTAGGGTATCGAGTGTGAAAGTCTTTCAGGTGATCAGGTGCATTGATATCAGAAACTTTCACCCATTCCCTGTATTGGGGCCCAAAGTGTACCCATTGCACAAGGTACAGAAGTTGTCCACGAAGTATCTTAGAGTCCAAAATATCAGCAATTTCATAGTGCTCCTCACCGTCAACCATCCGAGGGGGGGGAGGAGCCGACATCTCAGGTTGCCATTTAGTCGGGGGTAAGGCAGGTTTGAGGAGGCTGTAATGGAAAATTGGATGTATTGCTTTAAGAGATTTAGGCAAGTCTAGCTGTACAGTTACTTGATTTACACATCTCACCACTTTGAAAGGACCAATATATTTCCAAGCAAGTTTCCTGGACTGCTGCGCTAGCCTTAGGTTCTTAGTCGACAGATAGACAGTGTCTCCCGGTTGCAGTTTCCATCCACCGGCCCTTTTTTTATCTGCCTGTTTTTTGTACTGTGCCTTGGCTTCATTCAAAGTTTCGACAATTAGGGGCCAGGAATCGCGGAAAGTTTTACACCATGCTGAGGCTTTTCCCCCATTCTCACCAGGCTTTAAGAAGGGAAGAGGGGGGCTGTCATAGCCCATGGCAGCTTTGAATGGTGACATTTTTGTTGAAGCGTGCCATGAGTTGTTGTACGCAAACTCCGCCAATGGCAATAAATCTACCCAATTGTCTTGTTGATAGTTAGAAAAACATCTCAGGTATTGCTCCAACGTCTGGTTTACCCTCTCCGTTTGCCCATCAGTTTCAGGGTGATAGGCAGTACTGAGAGCACGTTGAATACCCATTAGAGTCATTAGCTCAGACCATAACTTGGAAACAAACGGAACCCCCCTGTCGGAGATGATCTTGAGCGGTAACGTATGCAACTTGGCAATGTGTTGAAGAAATGCTTTGGCCAAGACTTTGGCTGTTGGCAAACTGGGGAATGGTATGAAGTGAGCTTGCTTAGAGAATAAATCCACTACCACCCAAATGACCGTCATATGTTTAGAGGGGGGAAGATCAGTGATAAAGTCCATAGAGATTACTTCCCAGGGTCTGCTCGGGGTGGGTAGAGGCTGCAGGAGACCTGGAGGTTTTCCTGGTCTGGCTTTACAACGATTGCACGTTGGACAGGACTGTATATAGAGGGATAACTCCTGTTTCATTCGGGGCCACCAGAAGCTACGTTGCAGAAGTCTTAAGGATTTTACATATCCAAAGTGTCCCGCAGCTTTTGAGTCATGAACTGTCTGCAAAATTTGGGATCGGGTAGCTTCTGGGACAAACATTTTATTTCCCCTGTACCAGCAGCCATTTGGACCACAATTCACATCATCTCTGGCTTGTAAATCATTTGTTTCTTGTGGGGTGATGTCAGATAAAAATTGCTTTTCCCAGGTCAATGTTTGGATGGGACTCATTGGTGTTTGTTTGGCTTTCCGGGTTACAACTGCACCAACCAATTGTTCTGGGGTGAACATAGACTCCCGTACTTCGACCCTCTTAGAAAAATGTTGGGGAAGGCGGGAGAGAGCGTCCGCCAAATGGTTGGCTTTCCCTGGGAAATGGTGCAGGGTAAATTGAAATTTGGAAAAAAACTCAGCCCACCTGAATTGTTTAGCATTTAGATTCCGAGGTTTTCGCAATACCTCAAGATTTTTGTGATCAGTCCAGATTTCAAAAGGTATTTGGGACCCCTCTAACCAGTGTCTCCATGTGATCAATGCTAAACGTATAGACGCAGCTTCCTTATCCCAAATGGGCCAAAATCTCTCTGTGTCATTAAATTTTCTTGACACATAAGCCAGGGGTTGTAGCTGTTTCTGAGCATTCTCTTGCAAAATCACCCCACCCATAGCAGTGTCCGATGCGTCTACTTGTACTACAAATTTTTTTGTCTCATCAGGGTGTGCTAGTATGGGCTCAGACGTGAACAACCGTTTGAGTTGTTCAAACGCTTGCTGACACTGCGGGGTCCAGTTCAAAGGGGCCCCTGGCACCGAAGCCTTAGATCCCTTCCCCTTAGTTTTTAGCAGTTCCGTGAGGGGAAGGGCTACTTGGGCAAAGTGTGGCAGGAATTGACGGTAAAAGTTGGCGAAGCCGAGAAAACTTTGGAGCTGTCGCCTGGTTTTGGGGGGCTCCCACATTAATACATCCTGGACCTTTTTTGGGTCCATCTCCAACCCCGCGGAGGATATGCGGTATCCCAAAAAGTCAATGCACTCTTGGTGAAATTCACATTTTGACAGTTTAACAAACAGTTTGTGTTCTAAGAGCTTTTCCAATACTTTTCGCATAAGGGTAGTGTGGGATTCCTGATCCGGGGTATAGACCAAGATATCATCTAAATAAACAACCACTCCCTTGAATAAATAGGGGTGTAACACTTCATTGATTAAGTTCATGAAGACCCCTGGTGCCCCTTGTAAACCGAAGGGCATCACCCGATATTCAAATTGCCCCAGCGGGGTATTAAATGCAGTCTTGTATTCATCCCCCTCTCTGATACGAACCCGAAAGTAGGCATCTCTTAAATCCAGTTTAGAGAACACTTTCCCTTTAGCCACCTCTGCCAGTAAGTCTTTGATGAGGGGCATTGGGTAGGCATTAGTTGCAGACACTGCGTTAAGTCCCCGGTAATCCGTGCAGAGTCTGAGCCCCCCATCCTTCTTTTTACAAAACAATACAGGTGCTGCAAAAGGGGATGATGCTGGTCTAATGAATCCACGGGCCAGATTTTTATCAATAAAACGGCGCAGTTCTTCCTTTTCACTTGGACTCATGGCATAAATTTTCCCTTTTGGTAATTTCTGACCCGGAAGAATCTCAATTGCACAGTCGGAGTTACGGTGGGGGGTAATTCATCAGCTTCCTCCTCCTCAAAAACCCTGGTTATATACTGGTAATCCTCAGGGATGCGGTTAAGATCCTCCGTTGCTAAACAAGCTCGTGGAGGTTCATTGCATGGGGGATTTCCCCACCCTGGGTCCCATTTGTGTTCTGTACATTTTGGGGAGATAAATTGTACCTCCCCTTCTTCCCATAGAATGTAAGGGTTATGTCCATGTAACCAGGGGCTACCCAACACTAAGGGAAACTGGGCTTGCGGAGCTATTACGAACGAGCGTAGCTCCCAGTGGTCACCAATGCCTATTCTTAAAGGAACAGTCTCAAATCGGCATGGTTCTTTCATTGGAGACCCATCCATCTGCGTGAAAGTTATTGGGTCTTTCAAGTGGACCACGGCTGCCTCCAACCCCATAACCATAGACGGGTTTATGAGATCCCTCCCGCACCCTGAGTCAATGAGGGCCCGGACCCGAATGTGGGTCATCATTGCGGGATTCATCACCAGAACAGTCACAAAGAAGAGAGAGGGGTAGTTGCTCACCAGTTTAGGCGCCTCAGGTGCTGGGTCCTGCTGTGTAGCGCCATTCACCAACAGGACCATTTCATTTCCCTGCATCTCACTCTCCTCCTCTAGCATCAAGGTATCCACTTGGTCGGGGCTAGCAAAAAGAGCCCGCGTGTTGCGTGGTTTTGCTGTACCTTTCCTCGGGGTAGGGGTTGTCCACCTTCTGGGCTCTTCTTGTGGTAGAGCTCTATTGGGATCCCCTTTCGGGCAGGCGGCGGCGAAATGCCCTTTCTCCCCACACCGCAGGCAGAGCCCCTGTCGCATACGCTGATCCCTCATTCCACTTGGGGTGGATGTTGGTTTGGGTCTGGCCTGGCCTGCCGCAATACTCGGACGATTGTTACCCAAAGATAAATCCAGTTTTATCATCTGTAAGCGACTTTCGGCCTTCTCGGCTTCCTCCATCCAACCCTGGAGGGTACGGGGTTGCTGAGAGCTGAGGATATTATTGCGGACGTCTACGGCTAGTCCCATTCGATATTGTTGGGCCAACACCGCATCAGTCCAGTCTCGAATTTTCACAGCATGCCTTTGAAACTCCCTTGAGTACTCCCGCACTGAGAGTTTGCCTTGTCTGAATGTGCGAAGGAAGGCTTCAGCTTTTTGGGCCGCCCCCGGATCCTCGAAACGGTTTCTCAAAGCCCACATGAAGTCATCTACATTCCCCAACTCCTCCGCCTCCAGATCATGAAGGGCTACATACCAGCTAGTAGCACTCCCCCGGAACCTGGATGCAATAAACTCCACCTGTTGTTCTTCGTCTGGGAATACATAGCCCCATCTTTGCACAAATTTTCCAACTTGCAATATGAAAAAGGACACAGTCTCTGGATCTCCATCAAATGTGATCTCAAGCATGTCCTTGGGGCGGATTACCGGGGGGGCCGGCGCCATGATCGGTACTGGGACCGGCTGCATGAGGGGTGCTGGAGCAGGAGGTTGAGGCGGAGGCAAAACTGGCGGCTGGATAGGTCCTGGTTGCCCTGGCCCAGGTCCTGGTACCGGGGCAACCAATGGAGGTGGGGCTGGTGCTGGCTGGCCCGGCCCCGGCCCTGGGGGAGCTGGTTGGCCCGGCCCCGGGCCCGGAGGAGGAGGAGGTGGCCGTCCCGGTACCAACGGTGGTGCCGGGGCTGGAGCCGGTGCTGGTGCCGGTCTGGGTTGTGTCAGCGGATGGGCTCGAATAGCTTGGTCCATCATCTGGGGTAGGGACTGCATTAGTTTACTCATATCCCTTACCAGCCGTCGGGTATCCTCTTGAATAGAATCCATGCGGGCATCAGTGTCTTGGCTGGACCCCGTTCTGGGAGATCCCCGAGACACCCGCCCTTGGGGAAGACCAAAACTACCTCTGGGATCCAAAAGGCTGTCCCGGCTCTGGCTTCCCGGCATAGTCCAGGTGGTCTGGGTAGTGTCCAACAAGTTCTTAGTCCAATCGCGTGATCTGCGCAAAGTCACCCCTTTATCCCAGGGTGTTGGGACTCCTGGCACATAGGTTCGTGGAACCGCACCTCCCTGACTTGGTATCGGCCCGGCCGGGCTGTAGATCGGGAGTGTGTACGTAGCTCCAATTGTGCCAATCGATGGCGGGGTAGCCAACCCGGCTGCTGAATAGATAGTCGGTGTCGTCAACACTGTAGTTGTAGTCACTGGAACCACGGTGGTGGTCGGGATAGTGACCACCGGAGCAGCCACAGAAGTAACGGGAGCCGTGGCTCCCAACGCAGTAGTCACTGGAACGGCGCCTGTGGCTCCCGCAGTAGTGATCGCTGGAACTGCGCCGGAGGCTCCCGAAGTAGTAATCAACGGGACTGTGCCCGTGGCTCCCTTCCCCGCTCCGCTCATCGTGGTAGACGGCGGAAGCTGACGGTGAGGGAATGATGGTGATTCCTGACAATTTCTGTCAGGTTTAAAATCAAGTAGATCCAGTCATTCTTGCACAAAGAAAGGTTTATTAGGATTATCTTGCTAAAACCCACAGTAGGAGGTCATTGTCAGGAATGGGGGGCAAAGCAGAGCAAGCTAACTTATAGTGTGATGCAATGAAGCGCCTAGCGAATAAAACTTGAGCACTCGCGCGGGAACTCCCGGCGGGAGAATTACTTCATGAGCGGGAGACTACTCCCCCCCTCCCCTTGCCTTCCCAGGACTGGAAAATTCTCAGCTGAACAAGAATAGTCCAAAGCCTACATTCAAGGCCACCGTGATAAGGAAAAGCGGCAGGGAAGAAGCTCCCACGTTTCTGTCTGCATAACTACGCAAGCGCAAAGCGGGGTAGGGAACATAACACAATGGATTCAGTGAGAAACATCAAAGGCATCATTTTCTGACAGTGGCCTGCAGCCAGGTATTTTGACTGGGAGGAAAAACTATGACAGTGTACCATAATGTCAGAATGTTGTCTTGACAGGTGAATACTATAGTGTTATCACTTTTGTATACACTCTTGTTTAGTAGCAATTCTTTAGTTTATGAGAGATTGTCATTAGGATTTTTGCTGCTAATAATAATAATAATAACAGACTGCCAATGTGTATAGCACTTCAATGTACAAAAAGACAAATCTATGTCCCAAGGGCATGACAATGTAAAATTCAACTCAGGGAAGGGAGGTGAACATAGAAGATACCATTGGTCCATCTAGCCCAGTATCCTCTTTCCCCACAGTGGACAATAGGGTTGCTAACTCCAGGTTGGAAATACCTGGAGACTTTGGGGGTGGAGCCTAATGCGAGAGATCACAGCTTCCAAAGCGGCCATTTTCTTCAGCTGAACTGATCTCTGTTGCCTGGAGATCAGTTGTAATTCCAGGAGATTTCCAGTCACCGCCTGGAGACTGGCAATCCTACCAGATGCTCCAGAAGGCCCACAGATGGGTTACGCTTCTGCCATTCCATACACCATTCAAAACAGAATTGTTCAGAAGGTGTTCTTGTAAAAGGAATAAGGCTATAGTATAACTGAATAATTCAGGAAGACATAGGACTACAGTCCATGGGCTACTGTTCATGGTATGTATTATCTTTTTAACGTATATATTCTTTTGCTCTTTCTACATTGTTTTCTACTTTTGTAATTCCATTGTTTGATATATATTGTGTGTATCTGCCACATTTTTGCACTGTTTCTAATTTGTATCCTAGTACTAATTGTTTTTAGCTGTCTCGTGCTATAATCTGCCTTGAGTGACTGTGAGAAAGTAAATGTTGAAAACTCTTGTTGTCCTCCCCATCCCAGCAACTGGTATTCAGAGGTTCAATGTAGCCTCTATGTATTTGTTTATTGTCTTTTTAATGGCCATTTAAACTAGTAGCTATCATTACAACATGATGGTGGTATAGCTGAGCTCAGGGCAGATAACCCAAGTTGAAATGGCTGCTGTTCAAAATCTCCATTATGGCCTTCCTCAAAGAAGGATGAGGCAGCAAGGGATAAAAATTAGGGTGATGCAGCAGCGTGGAAGTGTCCTTAGACTGGTGTAATCAAATAACAAACTTTAGCTTATCTAGGCCTCACTGACTTCTGAGGCATTAGATGAAAACAGCAATCATCTAGTGCCTGAAAACAGTGCGTGTTAGACAACATAATGTGTATTTTGCTGGATCACAGTGCTGAAAAACTGCTGGAAAGCAGCTGATATGAAGCATCCTACTGTAAAGGGGAGGGAAGGCTGCAGGGCTATTTTTGGGCAGGAATGCAAAGGAAGGGAACTCATGCCCAGCAGGAACTTATTAGCACAACAGGCCACATCCAACAGCAGAAACTCATTAGGATTGGCTATATTAGGGGTGTGTGGCCTAACATGCAAAGGAATTCCTGCTACAAAAAAGCCCTGGGTATTGACATCAAATAAGGTAAACAGAATAAGAAGCAACGGGTGAGTGTGGCTGGATGACCACACTTCGGGTAACAAGGGGGTGTGGCATAATATGCTAATGAGCTGTGCTGTTGGGGGTGTGGCCTAATAAGCTAATGAGTTTTCTGCTGTTGGGTGTGGCCTATTATGCTAATGAGTTCCTGCTGAGCTTTTTCTACAAAAAGAACCCTGCAGTAGACAAAGCGCTGGCTCACAACTTTAGTACCCGTAGCTCACAAAGTAGAATTCTTGCTCACAAGCCTCCACAGCTTAGAGGGAACTTTGCCTGGGAGGTAGAAGAAGAAGAAGAGATTGGATTTACACCCCGCCCTTCACTACCCAAAGGAGTCTCAGAGCGGCTTACAAACTCCTTTCCCTTCCCTTCCCCACAACAGACACCCTGTGTGAGGTAGGTGGGGCTGAGAGAGCTCTTGACAGAAACGGCTCTTTCTCAAGGACAGCACTTGTCAGAACTATGGCTTGCCCAACATCATCCAGCCAGGTGCAAGTGGAGGAGTGGGGAATCAAACCTGGTTCTCCCAGATTAGAGTCCGCGCACTTAACCACTGGAGCTGCGGTGGCTCAAGTGGTTAAGATGTTGAACTGCAGGCTGTGGAAGGTCAGTAGTTCAGCAGTTCGAGACCCAAGAGTGCCGCGTGACAGAGTGAGCTCCCGTCTCTAGTTCCAGCTCCTGCCACCCTAGCAGTTCGAAAGCAAGAAATTGCAAGGAGATAAACAGGTACCACTTCGGTGGGAAGGTAACAGCGTTCCGTGCGCCTTGGTGTTTAGTCATGCCGGCCACGTGACCACGGAAACGTCTTCAGACAGTGCTGGCTCTTCAGCTTGGAAACGGAGATGTGCACCACATCCCTAGAATCAGATTCGACTGGCTTTCGAGCAAGGGAAACCTTTACCTTTACTTAACCACTACACCAAACTGGCAAGCGATTTGACTACTGCATAAATTAGTTTGCTCTGGAGCCATGTTTCCTGAGCTAAGACTAAAATGTGTGAGCCGGAGGCTAAAAAGCTGTGAGCTGGCTCACACTAACTCAGCTTAGAGGGAACACTGACCACGACATGCGTTCAGACGCATTTATTGTATTTCACACAGGCAGGGGCAGATGAAGGCTCGCTGGTGCCCTAAGCAGCACTGACCAATCTCGGTGCCCCCTCCTCCTTTCCACACTGACCCCATCCATTTGAATGGTTGACCTGTCTGGCCAGATAGACAACGCAGGTTGCAGCCATACAAAAATTTCTTCATAGGATCACACAATAGAGTTTTAAAACACATGCATTTTATTAGTTGCTGTCGATATTCCGGGTTGTGTGGCCGTGGTCTTGGCATTGTAGGACCTGACACTTCGCCAGTAGCTGTGACTGGCACCCTTGGAGGTATCACACAGAAAGATGGAGTACCCTCTGTGTCAAGGTGAGCAGAAAAATGGAAGGCAAGTAATTTATATCTACTCAGGAAGGTGGGGTAGGGCTGAGTCATTATCTTGTAGGAGTTCCCCAGGCTATGAACATGCTAATGGAGGAGCTTTCCTGAGAGGTTCTTTTGTCTATGGATTGTTGTCAGGTAAACCTGCCATTTGCTGTGGAGGGGGAGGAGAGAGGAGACATCTTTCACCACTCTGGAATGTGGGAGTAACACCGAGTCTCCAGAGCCTCTAATTTACTGTGTCTACGCTGTGTCTTATCCTAAAAAACAAAATTTTTATTTGGATACACTCAACATTTCCAATCACGTTACCAATACAATTTTGAAAAAGAAGATCCCTGTCCCAACCCCCACCCCCCAATAGGCTTCCAACACTGCTAATAACAAACAGAAAAATTATAAGGTAATCAAGCTTAGATTTAAATGCACCGACAAACCAGGTAACACATTTCAATTATATATAACCTCTACAATTTCAACATATTATATATAACAGTACATACAGTTCAAAATTCATTTCACTTCTCGTTCAATATCCATACGTATCCAAGTTATATATTTTCCCCTTCATTCTATATTCAGTTTCTAGATACAGTTTCAATCCTTCCCAGTCTTTTAAGTACTGTTCTGCCATTTGTCCATTTAATTTCTTTGTCATTTTGTCCATTTCCGCTAAAAATAACAATTTTCTCAACCATTCATGTATATCTGGCACCTTCTCCATTTTCCATTGCTGAGCAAAGGCCATTCTCGCCGACGTAATCATGTACCATAACAGTGTCCTTTTTTCTTGTGGAATTTTTTCCATTGTCAAACCGAGGAGAAGTTCTGGCTTTCTCTCAATTGGGATTTTTAATATTTTCTGCATCACACAATGTATATTAGACCAATATGTTTTCGCTTTAGCACATGACCACCACATATGGTAAAAAGAACCCTCTATTTTTTTACATTTCCAGCATTTGTTACTCAAGTTCTTATCCATACTAATATTAGCAATCTTTTTTGGTGTCATGTACCATCTATACATCATCTTATAACAATTCTCTTTTACATTGGTACAAGTAGACATTTTAAAAGATCTTTTCCACAAAAATTCCCATGATTCCATAGAAATTTCTTTGTTCATATTTATAGCCCATTTTATCATTTGCTCTTTTACAGTCTCGTCCAATGTATATACAAACAACAAAATTTTATACATCTTTGAAATCATTTTCCGCTCTCTATTCAACCATAAATTTTCAAATTCATCATATATGGCTCTAAAGCCAAATTCTTTACAATCTTTTTTATAAATATCCCTTATTTGACAATATTGTAACCAACCGTATTCGAATTCTAAATCATTGTTTGGCTTTAAAACATATTTTTTCCCTTCTTTTTGCAATAATTCCTGATATTTCAACCAGTCATGACCTTTATGTTCAGAAAACCGATGTATAACAGCAGCTGGTACAATCCACAAAGGCCTCTCGTCTGAGATTGTATCCTTGTACCTAGACCATGCATCAAACAACGTCCTCCTTACATAATGATGCTTAAACATAAAATCAACTTTATTTTTCCCATACCAAAGATAGGCATGCCAGCCAAATCTGCAATCGTGTCCCTCAAGAGCTAACAGCTTTCTATTTTCCAAATGAATCCAATCGGATAACCAAGACATACATACAGCTTCATGATACAAACGCAAATTCGGAACTTGGAAGCCACCTCTGTCTTTAGTGTCATACATTATCTTCATTTTAATTCTTGGCTTCTTTCCTGCCCAGATGAACTTAAAGATTTCTCTTTGCCATTTGACCAAGACTTTCCCATCCTTCACAATTGGTATTGTCTGAAACAAAAACATTAACCTGGGCAATACATTCATTTTAACAACGGCAATTTTTCCAAGAAGAGATAGTCTTAACCTTTCCCATTTTTCTAAATCACTCTTTATCGAACCCCACAATTTTTCATAATTATTTTTAAACAGATCTGTTTTTCATTGTGATTTCGACTCCCAAATATTTAACTTTTTTAACCACTTCACATTCTGTCACATTTTGTAACATTTGTTGCTTTGAACCAATCATATTTTTACACAATATCTTAGATTTATTTTTGTTGACATAAAACCCTGCAAGATCACCAAACTCTCTTACTTTTTCAAATACCTTAGGCATATTATTAACAGGATCTTCAACAATAAACATGATATCATCCGCAAATGCTCTTAATTTAAATGAAAAACCTCCAATATTCAAACCTTTTATGTTATCATCATCTCTAACCGCTTGTAGCAAAATCTCCAAAATCCAGATAAATAACAATGGTGACAGGGGACAACCTTGTCTAGTACCTTTTCTTACCCGGAACATATCTGTTGGTTCTGCATTGACAATCACCGAAGCTTTTTGTTCTTTATATATCGATTGAATCATTCTTATAAATTCTACGCCCATCAAAGATTTCTCAAACACTTTAAACATAAATTCCCAATTCAAATTATCAAAAGCCTTCTCTGCATCCAAAAATAAAAAAGCAACTTCTTTTTCAGGGTGTTTATCATAATACTCAATTGCGTCCAAGACAACCCTCATATTGTCTTTAATTTGTCTATTTGGTAAAAAACCAGCTTGATCCTCAACAATAGTGTCCTTCAAAAACTTTTTAAAGTGCTCTGCCAATATTTTTGCAAATATCTTATAATCGTTGTTCAATAATGAAATGGGCCGGTAGTTTTTAACATATGTTAAGTCTTGCATTTCTTTAGGAATTAAGGTGATTGCAGCTTCATTCCAGGAATCTGGAATCTTTCCTGTCCTTCTAATTTCGTTTAAAAGAATCTCCAACACCGGGACCAAGTCTTCATGAAATTTTTTATAAAATTTAGCTGAAAAGCCATCCGGGCCTGGAACTTTAGAGATTTTTGCCTCAGCTATTGCTTTACTGATTTCATCTTTAGTTATTGCAGCATTTAAAAATGTTTTCATTTCAGGGTTTGGTTGTATCAAATTAACTTTGGATAGGTAATCCAACATTTTTTGAGGATCCATTTGCTTCACTTGAAAGAGAGTCGCGTAGTATTTATAAAATTCCCTCTTGATTCCTCCTGGGTCTGAGATCTCTTTATTTCCATCTTTCAAGCAAGTGATTGTTTTATTCTCTCTTCTTTTCTTCAGTTGCCATGCTAAATATTTGCCAGGTTTGTTTGCACCTTCAAAGGATTTCTGTTGCAATTTTTTCAAGTTCCAAAATACTTCTTTGTTCAACCTTGCCTCATATTGCTCCCTTAAAATCCTCAATTCTCTCAAAATCTTCTTTTTGCCAGGCCTTTTCTTGAGTTCTGTTTCTTTTTTCCGAATATTTTCCATAATTTCTTTGTCTATTTTCATTTGTTGTTTCCTTTCATTATTATTAATTGCAATCAGATGTCCTCTCATCACAGCCTTGTAGGCTTCCCATACCGTTTGCGTCTGTACACTCTTATTTAAGTTCAATTGAAAGTATGTTTGGGTTTCTGTCCTTATTTTATCCACAATATTTTGCTTGTCCAGCAAATCTTCATTAAGTCGCCATCAAAATTTTTTTCTCTTAACATACGTTGACCATTTTATCGGACTGTGGTCAGAAAGAGTCCTAGGTAATATCTCAATTTTGCGTGTTTGCAAGATTAAATTCTCTGTCATCCACATCATATCTATCCTTGAAAAAGATTCATGTCTTGATGAATAAAAAGAGTACTCTCTATCTCTGGGGTTTTTAACTCTCCAAACATCTGCCAAGTGTTCATGTTTAGTCAATTGAAAAAAGACTTTAGGAAGTTTGCCCATGGCATCAATTCCTTTTTTTGATTTTCTATCAACAACATTGTCAACAGTACCATTAAAATCGCCCATTAAAATTGTTTGCTCATAGGTCAACTGTCGTAGCTGTTCCCACAAATCCTGAAAGAAGTTTTCCTTCGCACCATTGGGAGCATAGAGATTAACAATTAATGTCTTTTTATTCTGCAACACAACTTCTACTGCCAAAAATTTCCCTTCATTGTCTTTAAAAATTTCTTTTGGTTCCAACTCCTTTTTAATATATGTAACAACTCCTTTTTTCTTTTGGGAGGAGAGTGAATAAAATTCCTCTCCTAATCTTTTTTGAATCAAAAATTTGGCATCTGATTTTTTAATATGTGTTTCTTGCAAGCAAACAATATCGCATTTCTGTTTTTCCAACCAGAGTCTGACATTTTTCCTTTTTTGGGGTGAATTCAGTCCATTAACATTCCATGAAATTATTTGACTCTCCATGTTGGTTTTATGATTATTTATCAGAGTCTTTAAAATTATCATTGATGAATCTGGTCATTTGCTCAACTGACTTGATGGTGACTCTCTTCTGCTTGAACAAAAAACTGACGCCTTTAGGAATTTCCCATCTATATCTTATGCCCTCTGTTTTCAGCTTGTCAATCAGATCTTTGAAAAGTCGTCTATCCTGAAGCATCACTCTGGGTAGTTCCTTTAGGACCATAATTTTCTTGTTGTCAATTGTGAAGTCTTCCTGAAATTGTTGCTTAAACAAATCCTCCTTCAGCTTCTTAGATATAAACTGGACAATTACATCTCTAGGTAATTTTTTCCTTTGCGCAATCGCAGAGTTGACTCTGTATACCACATCAATCTGTGCCGTCACTTTCTCCTCTTCCATTTTCAAAAAGTCTGCAACAGCATCTACCATAACTGAATGGATGTCCTCATTCTTGTCTTCAGGGATCCCCCTGAATCTCATGTGGTTAATCATTGCATTATATTGGACCATCACATTCACTTTATCTGTTTCTATAGTGACCTCAGCTATATTAGATGCTACTCCCTTCACCCTTACATCCATCTCATCTGCTCTTTTAGTCAACATCTGTATCTCTTTTGTAATTCCAGACATTTCTTTTTTCAGCTCTGTTACTTCTGTTATTACAGTCTTTTCCAACTTCAGAATCGCGTCCATCACTCGTTTCTCCATAGCTTCCATCATGCCCTGTAGCTTTTTTTCCTCTTTCCCAGCCATTTTCGGGGAGGACCAGGTATTTGCCCTCTGTCGTTGCCGCAGGTCGTAAGCCGTTGTTCAAAGTTTTCCCTCCAACCCACTCTAAATCAAAGTCCTTCTTGTGCCCACCTAAATCGCACTAGTTTCACTTTTTTCTATTGAGTCTTTTGTTTAAAATCAAAGAAAATTTTTCTGACCTTCCCAAAATGGCGGGCGCAATTTCTCTATGGTAAATAGTTCTTCCGGGTACTCACTTCCTGTCCGGCAGTCTTGATGGTCCCCCTTATTCCTGATTTCCTCCCTTCTTCCGGCCTCCTTGGTCTTCTCTAGGACGATTACTTGTCTGGTCTGAAGTCACTTCCTGTTTTGCCGATTTCTGCTGCAGCAGCTACAGTACTTTTCCACTGTAATTCTCGCGGAGTTACTGTTAGTTTCTATTTTAAAGTCAATAATCTAACCGCAGGAATGATCAACAATTCGGCTTTTTGGCCTTTTTAAGCTGTTTAACTGCACTTTTTCCGCTCCAATGTTAGTACGACAGATACAGCACGATCATGCGCTTCATCGGATGTTGTTTATTTTCGGCCAAAACGCATCTCCGGTGAGCAATTTTAAAAAGTTACCTTCAAAGTCCGTGTCTTGTTATAGCAGTGTTTCCTTGATGTCAGTTTCCGTAGAATGTCTTGGAGGTCTGGGTCATGCGTTCTTATGTTGAGAATCCAACTCGGTGGGGTCTTGTAGAGATTTTCCGAAGTGCCTTCTCTGGGGGAGGGGATCAAGGTTGGTCGCGATGCTCTTTAAAGCCCCGCTATCAGCCGATCTCAACTCCTCTCTCGGGCCAGGCTCGCTGCCAGTCACCCCCCTGCCTGGGGGGATCTGCGGTGGGCTATATGAAGCCCACCCTGTCGTCAAGACCCTCCGTATGCTCTGGGAGCTCTGAGAGCAAGCCAGAACACGTTAGGACGCCATGAATCCCAGACCGGAAGCCCCGCTGTGTCTTATCTTAACAGCTGGTATTGGGTCCCAGGCCTTTTTGGCCTTTGTGGATATGTCTGGTGGCTGTTAGTTTTCTGCTTACCGCACACGGGAGATGGAACCATTGGCTTGTAGTGGGGGGGGGCATTTCAAGGGGGCTATAACTGATGCTGTTCTGTATCACTCCGTATCACTGACAATGAAGGTGTTCATGTTGCTCTGTTGTTCAGTCGCACAGTCGAGTCCGACTCTTCGCGACCCCATGGACCAGATTACGCCAGGCCCTCCTGTCTTCCGCTGTCCGCTGAAGTTTGCTCAATTCCATGTTCGTTGCATCGATGACACTGTCTAACCATCTCATCCTTTGCCGTTCCCTTCTTCTTTGACCTTCAGTCTTTCCCAGCATCAGGGTCTTCTCCAGTGAGCGCTCCCTTCTCATTTGGTGGCCAAAGTATTTGAGCTTCAGCTTCAGGATCTGGCCTTCCAGGGAACAGTCAGGGTTGATTTCTTTTAGGATTGACTGATTTGATCTCCTTGCAGTCCAAGGGACTCTCAAGAGTCTTCTCCAGCACCATAGTTCAAAAGAATCTATTCTTCGGCGCTCGGCCTTCCTTATAGTCCAACTCTCACAGCCATACATTACTACAGGGAATACCATTGCTTTGACCATGCAGACTTTTGTTGGCAAGGTGATGTCTCTACTTTTTATCATGCTGTTTAGGTTGCTCTAACTTAGTCTTAATAAACGCTCTCTTCTTATGAAGCCTGGTGTTCGACTGGCTATCTGGAGATCTTGACAATTGTTTCCTGAGGAGGTTTCCTGTTTCCTGAGGAGGTTCTTTTTTGTGTGGAATGGCTATTGAAACTCTAATCTTATCTATAGTGCTATTGTCAGCTGTAACAGAGATCTGTTAAGGTATATACTTATATAGTACTTAATTTGCACTTGGGCACCACAGAAACTGGAAGGCATCTTTTTTAATAACATGGCGACCCCTCCTAGCCAGCTCAGCACTGCAGAAGAGAATGCCATTCTTGGACTTCTTACTGGTAGCCAATATAGTAGTTCCAACCTTTATATTTGCCTCATCTCTAGCACTGCAGCATTCATTTCATATGCACTGTAAAATACTTTCTGTCTTTCTGCTAACTTTTTAAAACAAAAAAGTAAGATTAAAATGACTGCCTTAGACTTCAGGGTTTGTAAACATTTGGATCAAGATCGAACATTGGGTCAAACAGCTGGGAAACTTACACTTTCATGTGGGAAAGTCACTCAAAGGTGATCTTTATCATGTCATATTTAGTATGAATGTGCCCTCATGTGGTGAGATCTGGTGTTTACATTAAAGTAAAGTAAAGGTAAAGGTTCCCTTGCTCGAAAGCCAGTCGGATCCGACTCTAGGGTTGCGGTGCTCATCTCCGCTTCAAAGCCGAAGAGCCAGCGCTGTCCGAAGACGTTTCCGTGGTCATGTGGCCAGCATGACTAAACACCAGGGCGCACGGAACGCTGTTACCTTCCCACCGAAGTGGTACCTATTTATCTCCTTGCAATTTCTTGCTTTCGAACTGCTAGATTGGCAGGAGCTGGAACCAGAGACAGGAGCTCACTCCGTCATGCAGCACTCTCGGGTCTCGAACTGCTGAACTACTGACCTTCCACAGCCTGCAGTTCAGCGTCTTAACCACTTGAGCCACCGCAGTCCATTGGTGTTTACATTAATGCCTTCTAAATATCAGCAAGGAACTCTCTGTTTGAAATAAACAAAAAAAAATAGCAGGCAGAGGGAAATTGGGAATACTGAAAATAGTGATCACTACAGGATGTGGATTAAACTGGGAAAATGGCAAAGGGAATACCCACTTTGCACGGCACTACCACAAAGCGGTGGATGCATGATTGTTGTGCTGCCCTAGATGAAGGCATGACAGCGGTTTTATTTTATTTAAGCGTAACAATCCTATGAATTCATGAGGATCTATTTAAAATTATCTAGGTCCGACTTTTACCCAGTCCCATCATTCTGCAAGAAGAGAAAAGCTTTTTGTCCTGTGGCAGTGTGCTATTTTAGTTTCGTTTTCTGGAGTCACCGATCTGTAGCTGAACTGAAAGTCTGCTGTTCCGGGAAGAAGGAAGCAGATTCTCGGGTGAGCTGCATGTTAAGTTTCACTTTCTCTGAACCGGCTTTTTCAGCAGGGGTGGAGCAAAGACTGTGCTACCAATCTGAAACACAAGGCACAGCTGGTCAGGAGCAGAGCATCCTCTTCAAACCCGAAGGTGGGGAGAAAGGTAAGATATTTTATTCTGCCTAACCAATTGGTTGTCAACCTCAGGGACATGTCTCCCTAGGAAAGGTAGGAGGTCCTAGATTAATGGCTGAAACTAAAAGGTTCTAGGGGAGAGGTCCTTCCCAACCAGCTAAGACCCAGATCCCACGAGTTGTATTTGATCTGGAGGGGGAAAAAGAATTCAGAAAGAAATGCAACTTTGTGCTGAAGGTGCCAGGCACAGGCAGGGCATGGAAACTGGTGTTCAAAATACAACAGCTGTAAAGTACTGGGTTTCGGGCCTCATGACTCGGACGACGACATAAGAGAAGACGCGTTTATTCGTACTTCACACAAGACAAGAACAAACAGTAACGGCCGGAGGCCAGCTATATACAGTTAGGGGGGGACGGCCCCATATTCCTATTGGCGGGTTTGAATCGCCCGCCAATGCTGCCATTGGTTCTCTACTGGCGAGCTCAGGAACCTAGTCCCTATTGTTCTCAGAGAGCGAAGCTTGGCTGTATTTCGCCAGCTCTGCCTTCTGATCCCAGGACACAACATGACAGAGACCTTTTCTCGGGTTACTACCAATGTTCCCTCTAAGCTGTGGAGTCTTGTGAACGAAAATCCTGCTTTGTGAGCTACTGGCATTACAGTTATGAGCGAGCAATGTGGCTACTGCATAAATTAGTTTGGCCTGGAGCTGTCCTTCCTGAGCAAAGACAAAAATGTATGAGCTGGAGGCTAAAAAACCTGTGATCTAGCTCACACCAACTCGGCTTAGAGGGAACACTGGTTACCACTACCCACCTCGGTCTAAAACTGAATATGGGTGGTGGATCCTCTGCTGAACAGGCGTCTTTGTAAAACGCATGAGTGTGAAACATCTCTTTGCCTAAAACATTTCATCATACTTTCATTATATCTTAGTGCCAGGTTCAGACTTCAAAATCAACCAATCAGTCAATGAATCAAAGACCATTGTAGATTCGGGTGTATTTTTTGCCGTTTCAATGGCATTCTCATGATTTGGTTTGGCTTTATCCGCTCATACAAATGCCCTTCTTTTGTTTTCCATTTATATTCTCACTTTTTAAAACGTTGATGTTCCTTTAATGCCAGTTGGGATCTGAATGCAGCTGATCAGGTTTATAAATAAATCATCTTGTAGACTTTCACGTAGTCAATGTTCCCTCTAAGCTGCGAAGTCTTGTGAGCAAAAGAATTCTACTCCGTGAGGTATGGCATTAAAGTTGTGAGTGAGCAATTTGGCTACTGCATAAGTTAGTTTTGCTCTGGAGCCCTCCTTCCTGAGCGAAGGCTAAAAGGTGTGAGCCAGGTCTAAAAAACTGTGAGCTGGCTCACGCTAACTCAAAGGTGTGAGCCGGAGGCTAGAAAACAGTGCGCTAGCTCACACTAACTCAGCTTAGAGGGAACACTGGGGATGTGGGGGCAGTTCAGAAGAAAGAGCCGAGGCATATACCTGACTGTCTTTGTATAGCCACAAACTGTGTATAGCCACAAGCCAGTTTGGTGTAGTGATTAAGTGTGTGGACTCTTATCTGGGAGAACCGGGTTTGATTCCCCACTCCTCCACTTGCACCTGCTGGATGCCCTTGGGCAAGCCATAGTTCTGTCAGAGCTGTCCTTGAAAAAGAGCAGTTTCTGCCAGAGCTCTCTCAGCCCCACCTACCTCACAAGGTGTTGTGGGGAGGGGAAGGGAAAGGAGTTTGTAAGCCGCTCTGAGACTCCTTTGGGTAGTGAAGGGTGGGGTATAAATCCAATCTCCTCCTCCTCCTCCTCCTCCTCCTCTTCCTCTTCCTCTTCCTCTTCTTCTTCTTCTTCTTCTTCTTCTTCTTCTTCTTCTTGTATAGCCACACTAAGGGTCAATGTTTTTTGTGAGCAAAAAATTCTACTCTGTGAGCTACTGGCGTTAAAGTCGTGAGCGAGCGATTTGGCTACTGCATAAGTTAGTTTTCCTCTGGAGCCCTCCTTCCTAAGCGAAGGCAAAAATGTGTGAGCCGGGGGGGCTAAAAAACTGTGAGCTGGCTCACGCTAACTCAGCGTAGAGGGAACACTGCACATAGTGATGGTGTTTAAACGCCCTCCCATTTTAGAAATATGGAACCGCTAGGAATAAGGCCTGTTGTGGAAGTAAATACAACGGGCTGTAGAAAGAGGCTGTGGGAGAGTGGTCCTGTGTGAATGTTGTGTATTGAAAGGTGAATCAAGCCTATCCTTTCTTATGTTAAGCTTGATTCTGGAATGTGGATTCTAAGCTGTCGCATTCGTATTGGTCGGTTTCTGCGAAACCAGTGTAAATAGCCAATCACTGTGTGACAATGTTGCAAAGCGGGAACAGTTGTGATTGGACCTTAACTCTGCACCGCCATTGGTCCGTTAACTATTTCTGGGTGTGGCTTTGACAGCCGGGAGAGTTTAAAAAGGAGCTGTGCTCCACTGTCTGTGTTGTGTGTTCCTGAGTTGGAGTTTGCTGTTGAATAAAGCTGAATCACTTGTTGAGCTTACTTCGTTGTTGAGTCTCATACTTAACAATTGGCGACGAGGATGGGATGCTAGAGCGGGTAGGCAGCCCCGCTGAACCGAGATCGCAACAGCAGACGAGGACACACACCCGGCCGAGCCGGCTGAGGCTCCACGAGTAGAAGTGGCAGCACCGACAGCCCCAATGGCCGTCAACCCGGCGTTCGAAGCGTTCGACCCGGCGACGGAGGACTGGGACTCTTACCAGGCACGGTTCGAGTTCCACCTCCAGGCGAATCTGATAACAGATGAGGCGAGAAAGAAGGCGACGCTCCTGAGCTCGTGCGGCAAGGCCGCCTTCGACATCGCCCGATCCCTGGTTGCTCCGACTGAGCTGAGTGCAGCAACGTGGGCTGAGATCACGGCCAAGCTCAAAGGCCATTTCTCGCCACAACCATCTCGGATCGCGTGCCGGCACGCCTTTACAAGCGGTGCCAAGGGCCTTCCGAGTCCATCGCTGAGTACGTCACTGCCTTGCGGAAAGCGGCAAGGCCATGTGAGTTCGCAGATCTGGAGGAAGCCCTCCTCGACCGTTTGGTGTGTGGCCTTCGAGACGAGCGCCTTCAACAGCGTCTTTTCGCCCGCACCCAACTGACGTATGCGGTTGCCTACGCCGAGGCCATCGCAGCAGAGGCCGCGGACAAGTCGACGCGAGAGGTTCGACAGCGGCAGACCCAGGTCAGCAAGGAGCCTGCAGTTCACCGGCAGTCCGCCGGCGAGTCTGACAGCGACGCCGACGGCGTGTGCCGAACTCGGGAGACACGCCCACCGCGGACCAGACCGAGAACTTCGACAACCCGTCCCTGCGCAGGCTGCGGCGGTAACCACAACAGAGACCTCTGTCGGGGTAGAGAGCTCATCTGCCACTCCTGCGGGAAGCGAGGTCATCTGGCGCGAGTTTGCCGAGCTGCGAGGAAATCGCCACCGTCTTCGCGACGAACAGACCCCAAGGTTCGGCCTCCAGATGACAGCAGAGCGTCCGATTGCCACCAGACTGACACCTGCCCTTCGACCGTCCTGGCGACCGGTGACAAGGCCACTCGGAAAATTCACGTCACACTTCGGCTGGACGGCGTTCCGTGTACGATGGAGGTGGACTCCGGTTCATCCGTCACCGTCATCTCCACCGAGACGTGGCAGCGCTTATTTCCGAGGAGGAGCCGTCGTCGCCTGTCTCCAGTAACAACGCGTCTCACCGACTTCCAGGGACGACGCATTCCGTTGGCGGGACGAGCTACCTTCCAGGTAGAGTTCAAGGAACGGAAGGCTGAGCTGTCCCTCCTGGTTGCGGAGGGTGAGAGGGTCAGTTTGTTGGGCCTTGATTGGTTCAAGGCTCTAGGTATTGCCATCACTGGTATTAACAGCATTTGTGACAATGAAAGGGAGTCCTTGTATCACGAGTTCCCTGAAGTCTTTGGGGAAGGGCTTGGGTTGTATACTGGGCCCCCGGTTTCTTTTGATTTAGACCCTTCAGTGCGTCCCATACGGCTGAAGTACAGGAAGGTACCCCTCGCTCTTAAAGCGAAGATCGAGGCAGAGCTGGACAAGCTAGTTGATCAGGGTATCCTGGAGCCGGTGCCCTATGGTCGGTGGGAGACTCCCATAGTAACGCCCGTAAAGGCAGACGGGTCGATACGCATATGCGCTGATTATAAGTGCACCGTGAACAAAGCGCTCCAGCAGCACTCCTACCCAGTGCCGGTCATCAGCCATGTGTTGGCTTCACTGGGGGAGGAAAGGTTTTCGCTAAACTTGACTTAGCCCAAGCCTACCAGCAGTTGCATGTGGACGATGCAACTGCGGACGCCCAGACCATAGTGACCCACAAGGGGGCATTTCGGGTCAAGAGACTACAATTTGGGGTTAACGTAGCCCCGGGCATTTTCCAGGGCTTGATGGAGGGGCTCCTGCGTGGGCTACCTGGAGTCGTGCCCTATTTTGACGACGTTCTGGTGGCAGGCTCTGACGAGTGCGAACTCATGGCTCGGCTCAGAGCAGTACTCGGCCGGTTTAAAGAAGCCGGGCTGAGGGTCAAACGCTCCAAATGTGTGGTCGGAGCAGACAGAGTGGAGTTCTTGGGATTCCTGATTGACGCGGATGGAGTCCACCCTACACCGGACAAGGTATCCGCCATCAAGAACGCGCCCCCGCCACGGTCAAAGAAGGATCTCCAGTCGTTCCTGGGGATCCTAAACTTTTATCATGCCTTCCTGCCCCAAAAGGCATCAGTTGCAGAACCCCTGCATGCTCTGCTCCACAAGAACGCAAAGTGGGAGTGGGGAGAGCGGCAGGAACGAGCGTTCACGGGCGTTAAAGAACTCCTCTCGTCTAGTGCGGTGCTGACCCACTTTGACGAGAACAAACTTTGGTGCTTGCGGCTGACGCGTCACCCTACGGGGTGGGCGCCGTTCTTAGCCACCTCATGCCGGATGGATCGGAAGCACCGATCGCTTTCTACTCGCGATCACTTACAGCGGCGGAGAAGAACTATGCCCAGATCGACAAGGAGGGCCTCGCCTTAATCGCCGGAATTAAAAAATTCCATGACTTTGTTTATGGGCGGAGGTTCCTCCTTGTAACAGATCACAAGCCGCTTCTGGGCATCTTCTCCCCGGACCGACAGACGCCGAATATACTGTCCCCCAGGATGTTGAGGTGGGCAGTATTCATGTCGGCGTATGACTTTGAGCTTGAGCACCGCCCGGGGAAGGCTATCGGGCATGCCGACGCCCTGAGCCGTTGCCCCGCACCACTGGAAAACAATGAACTCGAGCCAGAGTTGGACATTTTGGCGCTCGAAGAGCTCCCGGAGGCACCAGTAACCTCCTCAGACATTGCCGCTGCGACGGCTAAGGACCCTGTGCTTGCCCGTGTCCTTAATTGGGCATGGAGGGGGTGGCCGGTAGGGAAAATGGCGCCTGAATTCAAACCGTTCGTTTCGCGCCAGAACGAACTATCGGTAACAAAGGGCTGTTTGCTTTGGGGGAGTCGGGTGGTGATTCCCGCCAAGCTGAGGGAGGATGTTTTGGAGGCGTTACATGTGGGCCACCCTGGCATGGTTCACATGAAAGCCCTCGCCAGAGGGTACGTGTGGTGGCCGAAGCTGGACGAGGACATTGAGGCCTGGGTAAGGCAGTGTATGGAGTGTCAGCAGTCCCGTCCAGAACCACCACAGGCTCCCATTCAGCCCTGGGAGAAAACGAGGAGGCCCTGGTCACGCCTCCATATTGATTTTGCGGGACCATACCATGGGCAAATGTTTTTTATCTGTGTTGACAGCTACTCTAAATGGTTAGAGGTGATACCCATGAGGTCAACAGGGTCCGGGGCAGTCATCAACGCCCTCCGGAGGTTGTTTTCGACCCACGGGCTGCCGGACTGTTTGGTCTCGGACAACGGGCCACAGTTCGTGTCAGCGGAATTTGAAAAATTCCTTAAAGACAACCTCATCCGCCATGTGACTTCTGCGCCGTTCCATCCGGCCTCCAACGGTCAGGCCGAACGGATGGTACGGACGGCGAAGGAGTCACTTGGGCGCCTGACGTGTGGGGACTGGAGCCAGAAGATTGCCTCTTTCCTCCTGAGGCAACACATCACCCCCTGTTCAACAACGGGGAGGAGCCCAGCTGAACTTTTAATGGGCCGTAAGTTGGCTACCCTACTGGACCGACTGCACCCTGACCTTGACAGGTCCAAGCAGCGGTCAGAGACCCCAGAGCAGGGGAGAGTGTTCTTGGTTGGGGACAAGGTGTTTGCCCGCAATTATGCGGAAGGTCACAGATGGCTACCAGCCGTGGTCACAAAGGTGGCAGGGTCCAGGTTGTACGTGGTCCGGCTTCCCAGCGGACGGGAGATACGCCGCCACGTAGACCAGCTCAGGGAGCGCTGGGCAGACTCAAGCGCTGAGTCAGTGCCCGAGCCTGAGCTGGTCCCCGAGCAGGAGGGGCCTCCCGCCGAGGAGGTGAGTGCTGCAGAACGGGATTCGGAGTCTGGGCAGTCCCCAACTCCAGTGCCTGAGACCCCTGTATTAATGTCCCCTGACTCTCCTGCGAGAGAGACCATCGGAGTCCCCGAAGAGTGTGCCGCTCCACCGCCATCGGAGCAGAGACCGCTGCGCCGGTCAAACCGAAGCCGAGGTGCCCCTCCCTACCTGAAAGATTATGTTTGGAAGGGAAATGCTCCATCTTAGGGGGAGGAATTTGTTGTGTATTGAAAGGTGAATCAAGCCTATCCTTTCTTATGTTAAGCTTGATTCTGGAATGTGGATTCTAAGCTGTCGCATTCGTATTGGTCGGTTTCTGCGAAACCAGTGTAAATAGCCAATCACTGTGTGACAATGTTGCAAAGCGGGAACAGTTGTGATTGGACCTTAACTCTGCACCGCCATTGGTCCGTTAACTATTTCTGGGTGTGGCTTTGACAGCCGGGAGAGTTTAAAAAGGAGCTGTGCTCCACTGTCTGTGTTGTGTGTTCCTGAGTTGGAGTTTGCTGTTGAATAAAGCTGAATCACTTGTTGAGCTTACTTCGTTGTTGAGTCTCATACTTAACAGTGAACGTGATCTCTGTGAGCCAAAAGCCATTTCACAAATCAGGTTGGCGCTGGTGTTTGCCAGACAACGGGGCCCTGTAGAAAATGTGAGCGCCTTGATTTGCTGCATCCGTGTGCGACACGGTCGCAAGTTAAATTCACACGTGCCGTCGTTTTAGGGGGAGAGTTTTCTTGTAAAGTAACGGGTGACAGGCTCCCAAGGGCTTACAGCAGGGCGGTCCTTGCAGCCTCCCTCTCTTCGCACCTGCTGGGTTTTTGCCCTTGCCCCTCCTTGTAGCACACTCACTACAGTCCGGAGGTTGGGATGGGGGAGAGGGAGGCGGCTTCTTGGGAAGCTCATGATGTGGTTTTTTCTCCGACGGCCACCAGCTGATGCTGCAAGCCAGCACACAAGTGGCCACGACTGAGCTAGAACCGCTGAGGGCAGCTACCACCAGTATAGAAAGGGGATGGCCATTTGGGGAGGGGTCCCCAGAGCCTTCAGCCGCTTCCGCAGCCCAGCAGGGCGACCTGGACCCAAGGGACAGAGGCAAGGGTTGGTCGTGCTTAACCATCCAAGCAGGGTCAGGGCGCGCTGCATCAAGAGGCCCCCAGAGCTCTATATACAGAAGTATTGGGAAGTGAAGGACAGTGTTTTTAGTTTGGGAAACTACTAGTGATGTAACAATTGTAACAACTGTAAACAGTTAATGAGTGTTTATAATAGTCACTAATATCTATGATGGTGTTACCTGTAGAATTAGTATGTTAACAAGGATTATATGATGTTTGAATGGTGGAAGCAATGCTGGGAGCCAATGGGGGGGAGGATGGAGTTTTCAGGAAAAAGGATATGAGACTTATTACTTGGACCAAGTTGTGAAATATTGTGTATCCTAATAAAAGTTGTTTTTTGTTTTTTTTAAAGAGGCCCCCAGAGTTCCAGCATGCCTCTGCAGGCAGCCTGGCCAATGGCGGTGGGATGGGAGGAATACGCTTGCTGCTGTGAGGCAGGGAAAGGATGTGAGGCTGGGTGGCAGCTAACCACATCCGTGGCGGATTGGCCCTGCAATACTGGTGCTTCTTGTGTTGGCTTTCCTCGCTGGCCCCTCCATTTTGAAGGTGCTAGGGCGGGAGACCGAGGTGGCGTTGGCCGTCAGGAGCACGGCCCGATGGCGTTGGGGAGTGGGCTTTTACACAGCAGCGGTGGCACCTGCCTGGAGTGGAGCTGGGCGAGCACAGCTCCTGTTCCCAAAATGAGCAGTGGGCGGCGGGCAGGGATAGGAAGCGGCGGGTGCTTCCCGTGGGCACTGGCTTCAGTGCAGAGTGAGGCTGGACCGGGTGCAGTGGCAGCACAAAGGGGCAGCGCCAGAGCCTCCGTCTTCTGAAGCAATGAGGAAAGTTTTGGCCGGCGCCGGTTCTGTGGGCAGGACAAAGGCAATGCAGCCAGTGGCCAGGGACCCGTCTCTGAGTGACAGGTCAGGGAGCTAAAGGCTGTGGAAGCGTGTGGAACATTCAGAAAAGAGTCACACGAAAGTAGCTTTATATATAAGGAGAGATGGAGAGCATGGCTAGTGGGGGAGGGGGTTGAAGCAGGTAAGTTGAATATATGAGCTACTTCTTAACAAACTCCTTTCCCTGAACACCACGTCATGCTCATAGATAGTAGACACAAGGGGAAATGGCCCAGTACTTCTAAATTGTACATTTTACTTTTTAAAAAAATTTGACAACTGTACATTTTTATTGCAATTAATATGTTCCTGGAGGTATGGGATAGTGCCTGTGGAAGGCAGAACTGGGGGGGGGGTGTTCAGAAGGGATGGGATGCTGTAGAGTCTGGACTCTGGTGCTTCCTGTTGGCTGGAGATCAGTTGTAATTCTGGGAAGACTCCAAACCTCACAGTGTTTGCCCAAGATAATCTCTGTATATTATCTTGTAGATATTTATAGTCAACTGTTTGACCTCATAACACAATAATTTGCAGTGAGTTGCCACTTACAATGCTGAATATTAAACATACTGAATGGGAGTTCCTGGAGCATCCTGTTCTTGTACTGCAAACAATGTGACATCCAACTCAGAACATTTTAAAATCCGAATAGTCCTCCATGACTGTAGAGTGTAGGAGCCTCAGCTTCGCTAGGGCAGTGGTCACACGGTCATTTTGATCAGGTTTCACTGCTAACATAACATAAATGTTTATTACAGTCAGAGACCCATCAAACAGCATACAGGCTCAGAATACAAACCCGGGTTACCGACATTACGGGGGAGAAACATCATACGGAGTATTAAGGAGGTGCTTGCGCTTTGTAAATGCAGTAAAAAGAAATCTGGCAACCTTCCTTGATATTTTGATGGATTTGTCCTCCAATAGGTATTTCAACACAAGTTCCTCGGAGTGGATTACTAGTTGTCCTTGGCACCTAAATGACCTTAATATAGGTGTAATCAAAAGAGCAGGTTTCACTGCTGTTCCTTCTTGCATTTAAAATTGCTGATCAGGGGCCCACATCCATCTCCCGCACTGAAGTGGGCTCACACGCACAATCCTCCCAGTTCCCTAGCGAGTTTTCCGACACTGGGAAAATCAAGTACTTTCCAGGTATTTGTGCTTTGAATCCACGATTTTGCCTATCTGGACAGCCATCTCTCACAATGATTGCAATTAGGTTGTCTGAAAATCCTTCTTCCAGTAGTTTTTTTGGGCGACTTTCACCTTTGTGCATATATGCACAAGGAGAAATAATTTTTAAAAAATTGTACCATGCCACCACTTGGGCAGCGTGGCTGTCTGGACAGTGCCTGGAGCATTGTCACGCAAAGCAAGCGGTTGGGCAAGGGATGTGTGGTAATCTGAGCCCTCTTAAAAATATCCCCGATCAAATCTACAGCGGGAACAAATCGCGATACGCTTGCCGTGTGACCACAGCCTAAGTGGTGATCTATCCATGGCAAAAGAACTGTGGACAACTCTCCTGTTCCAGATCACTGCTATCATGATCCACTGAATTACCTAATTGAGCCTGTGACTTGAAATAATTCCTCTGCTGTGATATATATATATATGCGTGTATATCTTGAAGTCATCCCTCGCAAACTTAGTTTATTTCTGTTTCCCCCTCAAAGCCAGTCTGGAAGAGGCTTCACTTAAGTCTCCTTCTGTGAGTGTGTTGGTTGCAGTTTCCAGTGTGTAAGCGTTCTCCTAGTAGGAAGCAATAAAAAACCCCAGCGTTTCCTGTGTGCTGCTGACTACCTGGACAGGTAAGCTTACTCCTGCCCACCATGCCTCAGAGGATGCTACGTCTGGGGACCCCCAGTGGTTCCTAGGGCAGCCATGAAGACCTACACTAAACCAAAGAGGTGTCCCTGGCATATATATTATAGTCTCCCAGGACTAGCTGCTGGAGATACCTTAACACCACCAGGTCCATTTTTCCCACCTTGGCCACGCAATGGGGACAGAATCCCTAATCTGTCCAGGGTTCCCTATAAATATTCAAAACTGGGACTCTACTGTCCTGTGGACCCAGATTTGCAGGCAGAGCACCGTGGGAGTACCAGTTCATAGTCCAGAGGTCAAATACTAGTTCAATTGCAGACAGAATTCAGGGGTTGTCCAGAAAGGCAGAATCAAGGCAGTCCAAGGTCATTGAGCAGTAAAGTACAGAGAGGTCCAAAAAGCAGGGTCAGGAGTCGGTCCCAGGGTCACAAAGTGCAAGGCAGAGTCTGGTGTTGTGGTCACAAAAGTTCACAGGTATGTGACATGTTGCTTCCACAATCTACAGGCCTCCTAGTTTAATTTAGAGAGGGGTTTCTTAACAAGCCCAATTTCCTGTTATCTGCTTGGCAGTGCTTCTGGAATTCCTCAGAGCTGTTATCAGCTAACAGCTGGCACCGAGCCAAGCACTATGTCTATGAGACCATAACTCTTGTTGGGAGTCTCTGCCTTCGCAGTTCAACAGGCGGGGATGAGCCAGGTGGACTAATTAAAGGCAGTTGTGGTTTATCAGCTGCTTTGGAGCTGACTGTGGGTGGCTTAGGTTCGCTAATCTCAACCGGTTCAGGGCTAGCTGCACGCTCCCCAACTCCTGATGGACTCAGGCTGACCCACGACATATTGAAGTAGACCCTTGAAGGCGGTTTCTGACTCCCCTTGCTTCAGCCCAATCTGCCTCTGGGGTGGGAGAGGGGAGGCAGGGCTCAGGCGGAGGCTCAATCCATGGTGACTCAGAGGCTGCAAACAGCAGCATTCAGCATAAGGCCAGGCCATGAGGCAAAGAAAATGGGAAGAGTCTGAGACAGGATTGACATTAGGCATTTCATGCCAACGAGTTCTAGAGAATGGACACATCCATTTCCTGCAGGAACGCACAGGAGCGAAGCTCCGGCAGTAAGGAGCCCAGGGGGCGGGCACGTGCAGCAAGCCCCGCCCCCTGCTCCCAGCAGCCCCCCCTCGCCTTTCCCAGCCCACTGGCTGACCCAGCAGAGCGCTGCTGTGAGCTGGCCATCAAGCTGCTCTGCCACAGCCTGGGCCATGACACCCAGCCCGCCCAGGCTCTGTCCGTCCTCATGCCAGCCCTGGTGCGGTGCCACTGCAAGGTGGGCCCCGGCTACTCCCGCGAGGCCTGCGAGGAGCTCTGCCCCAGCCTCCTGCACCTCTCTGCCCCGCCAACACCCTGGCCCCCTACCTGCCATGTGTATCGTGAGGCACTGCCGTCCTCGACCCACGAGCAGCCACGCACTTTCCTGCGCTTGCCATCCATCTAAAAGGGTCCAGTGGCCAAGGTGTATTCAGGTACAAGCTCTCCCTCCTCTGTGAATGCAGTGGTTGTTGCCTTCTGACACACTTCCAGTGATGTCAGGGGGTGTGGCATATGCAAATAAGTTATGCTAATGAGCTCCTGCACCTATTTTTCTGCAAAATGACTCCTGGACACATCTGTGCTACTTATATATGTCCCGGTGTCTTCTGCCTCCTTGAGGAATGGATATCCGTTAAGGGGTTGCCGCCTCATCTGGAGCCTTGCACCCAGTTGCTATTCTGTTAGTTCTCACGGGAAGGGGTGGGAATTTGGAACATTTGGGTACTGCGGCAGTTCACTTTGGGTTTATGAGGTTTCAGTGCCCCCTCTCTGAAACCTCCTCTTCTAAATTGGTGCTGTCTCCCTGTCTGAGGGGTGGGGGGAGAGTTCCAGCCTTATTGGCTTGCCTCAGTGGTTCAGCAGTAGCTTCCTTTAACCAAAGAGATCACTTTGGTGTCGTGGTGAAGTGCGTGGACTCTGATCAGGGAGAACCGGGTTTGATTCCCCACTCCTCCACTTGCAGCTGCTGGATGACCTTGGGCAAGCCGTAGTTCTGATAAGAGCTGTCCTTGAAAAAGAGCCGTTACTGTCAGAGCACTCTCAGCCCCACCTACCTCACAGGGTGTCTGTTGTGGGGAGGGGAAGGGGAAGGAGATTGGTGTAGTTGGTTAAGTGCGTGGATTCTAATCTGAGAGAACTAGGTTTGATTCCCCACTCCTCCACTTGCACCTGGCTGGATGACCTTGGGCAAGCCATAGTTCTGATAAGAGCTGTCCTTGAAAAAGAGCAGTTTCTTTCAAGAGCTCTCTCAGCCCCACCTACCTCACAGGGGGTGTCTGTTGTGGGGAGGGGAAGGGAAAGGAGTTTGTCAGCTGCTCTGAGACTCCTTCGGGCAGTGAAGGGCGGGGTATAAATCCAATCTTCTCTTCTTCTTCCCAGGGTCTCTCAGAAAACAGCATGCAAGTGGAAATAACAGCTCCCCTTTGCTTTTTTTTATAGGTTTCTTGTGGACTGACATACTGATCTCAATTGTGGGAAAATATTTTGATGCCTAGAGAGCAAAATGTCCGTCAGTAAAGTAAAGGAAAATGGCAAGTCTCCACGGAGCAGTCAGGTACTGGCATATAGCACATCCAAAATTATACTGGAAGTTGCCAAAATGTATACTTGGAAGTGTACAAAAAATACTTCTTTAAAATTAAATTATTTTTAAATTATATAGTTCTTAATATCATGATCCAGGATTTGATGGGGACAGGTATGATCTCAGGTAAAGCTGTGATATTAATATCCAGGCTGTCAGATTTAAAGGGAGGGCAAGCCATTTCAGTGATCTTTTTCTCTCCCTCTTGCTTGGAAGGGGGAAGAGAAAGGATTGCTAAAATGGTGACCTTGGGAGGGGAAGGTTTTAAATTTTAGAAAACCTTCCCTTCCCCGGGGGAGTCAGGTAGCAGCTGTAGCCTGACTCGGGGAGGGGAGGCCTTATGCTGAATGCTAAAGCTTCACTCCCTGAGTCAGCAGGATTCAGGGAATGAAATTCTCCATTATACCCTAGGGGAACGGTCCCCATAGGGTATAATGGAACTGGATATATTCGGGTTTTCTGAATATTAACCTGAATACCGGCACAATATTGATGCTGATATTCGGGGATACCAAATATTTTGGGGGCCAAAAAGCCCGAATCTGAATTTGGCTAAATTTATTTATTTTTTGCACACCCCTAGTACTCATATTCAATAGGGGCCACGGTGGCTCAGAGGTTAAGATGCTGAGCTGCAGACCAGAAGGACCCAAGAAATTGCAAGTAGATAAATAGGTACCAAATTGGTGGGAAGGTAACAGCGTTCCATGTGCCTCAGCATTTAGTCATGCTGGCCACATGACCACAGAGAGGTCTTCAGACAGTGCTGGCTCTTTGGCTTGGAAACGGAGATGAGCACCGCCCCCTAGAGTCAGATTTGACTGGCTTTCAAGCAATGGAAACCTTTAGTATTCATATTCAGGCAATCATGTAGGTAGTCTCTAGGACCAGTGTGGTCATTCCTGTTGCCCATCTACAGGTGCTAAATTCAGTGTGCATAAACTACATAAGTCATTGTTTGAATATTAAACATTTTAAATAAATACTAAATAAATACTGACACCAGTAGTAAAGGCCCTGAAAAGCAGGGGTCGTTTGGGGCCAGAGCAGGCCGGAGCACTGCTCCGGAAGCCCAGGAGCAGTACAAATGGCGGTGGCAGCAAGCCCTGCCCCCAGCTCCCTGCCTCCGCATGCCTTCTGTCTAGAGTCGTGCTGCAGCAGTGGCACAATCTCTCCATTGTATTCTATGACCCCAGAGAGAAGGGGGTTAAACTTTAAATCCCTTCTCTCTTTGCTCCCTCCCTGCCCGCCTTGGCAGGCCGGCTGCGGAAGCAAAAAGGGAGGAGCGGGGGGCATCTTCAAAAGCCTCCCCTTCCCCAGCCAGCCTGCCAAGGCAGGCTGGGGGGAAAGTGAAGAGAGAAGGGGTTTAAAGTTCAAACCCCTTCTCTCTGGAGTCACGCCACAGTGGCGGCGCAATCTCTCCATTCTATTCTCTGGCCCCATGTTGGGGAACACAAACTCTAAACATTACAAATTGTAAAGTGTAGTTTGATCCTCATACTCACATGCCTTCTCTGGCATATAGCAGTTTAACATATGAATCAATCCATACAGTGATGGATATGCATGTTTGAGTTCATCTAGAGTCTTTTTATATCAACTGTTTTCACAATGCAGAACCGCCCCACAGCAACCAGTAATCAAACCAATGTCTTTATTTTGATTATGGTGTTTTTTTGGGGGGGGGCTGTGAGGTTCTAGATTAATGACAGATTGTTAACGCCATGTTTTATTGAAGCAAAATGTTATTACTACTCTTAGCAATTAAGAATATAAGTGAATATGTAATGTAATTTGGAATGGTAGATTTAAATGCAGTTCTTTGTTTCGGGGACAAGGAAAACACTCTACACAGCCAAGATGCTGTAAAATTCACCTCCCTGCTTGAAAGGAGATGGATGGGGGGGGTGTCTAAGGATTCTCACAAATTAGGGCACATCAATCTCCAGTTCTAACATATTTATTACCTATGTTGTCGTCGTCGTCCCCCCCAACCAAAACAGACAACTAGGAACTAAGCTTGTCATTCTTTTGATCTGTTAAAAAAAATTCGTCCTCACTATTTTGCACGCTAATTTAGCAAACCACTCCTATATATAAACTATGCTATGTAATTCCATTTCATTGGTCCCAATCAGACAGCTCTTTAGATTTAAAAGTAATGTCCAGACATCAACATCTGGGAAACGTCCCTCTTCCATGAGCATCCCATTTTGCCATGCTTCGGAGCCGTACTTAAAAGATACTAGTTTAAATCTGGAGTTTTTGGTTCCCAACGAGCCAATTGCAGACTTTCCCCTGTCTGATCGGACCAGCGCACAATCCTCCCGTCGGGCGCCATTTTAAAAAACCTCGGCATTCAATTCCGCACATGTGCGGATAAACAAGGACACAATGTCACAGTTATGCGCATGTGCAAACTTTTTTTTTTTTTTAAACCCACCACATGCACCTCCTTCAGTGGACGCTATCTAGACAGTCCACAGCGGAGGCAGCGTGCAGCAAGACGATTCACTGGGGAGGCTGTCTGGCCATGCACTGATGGATTTAAAAGATTGGGATCAAATTACAGCTGGGTTAATGGCGGGATTAGCTGCCCGTCTGATCGGTTCGGGACCTCAGTCTTACAAAGTCTGCATGCACACGAAAGCTCACACTTTGAATAAAACTCTGTTGGTCTTAAAGGTGCCCATGGATTCTTAACTTTTGTTCCTTCTGGGTTTGTTTGCCTTCCAGAAAAAAGTAATTACTTTGTGCAGCCAGTATGAGGAGCGGGTTCGGCCCTGTATTGACCTCATTGATTCTCTGAGGGCCCTTGGAGTGGAGAAAGACCTGGCCCTGCCAGCGATTGCTGTGATTGGAGACCAGAGCTCTGGGAAAAGCTCGGTGCTGGAAGCCTTGTCCGGAGTTGCTCTTCCTAGAGGCAGTGGTGAGAATTCCTTTTCAGCTTTTCATCTGCAAAATGTCTGCTGTTTCTGTGAGTTCCAAAAAGTGCAGTAGTCTTCAGTCATCCTTTATTGCCAAAAGCATCGATAAAGTTGTGGAGTACTCCATAGGTATAACCACGTTTCCTTGGGATATTTCGTCTTTGAGTACCAATCAAAGGGGCCGCGGTGGCTCAGAGGTTAGGACACTGAGCTGCAGACCGGAAGGACGGTAGTTCGGCAGTTCGAGACCCAAGTGCCGCATAAGAACATAAGAGAAGCCAATGTTGAATCAGACCAATGGCCCATCTAGTCCAACACTCTGTCACACAGTGGCCAAAGAAACCAGGTGCCATCAGGAGGTCCAGCAGTGGGGCCAGGACACTAGAAGCCCTCCCACTGCTGCCTCCTCCAGCACCAAGAATAGAGTGCATCACCTGCCCCAGACGGAGAGTTCCCATCTATACCCTGTGGCTAATAGCCACTGATGGACTTCTGCTCCATATGTTTATCCAATTCCCTCTTGAAACTGTCCATGCTTGTAGCTGCCACCACCTCCTGTGGCAGTGAATTCCATATGTTAATCACTCGTTGGGTGAAGAAGTACTTCCTTTTATCTGTTCTAACCCGACATCACGGAGCGAGCTCCTGTCTCTGGTCCCAACTCCTGCCAACCTAGCAGTCTGAAAGCAAGATATTGCAAATAGATAAATAGGTACCGCTTTGGTGGGAAGGCAACAGCGTTCCGTGCACCTCGGTGTTTAGTCACGCTGGCCACATGACCACGGAGAAGTCTTCGGCTTGGAAACAGAGATGAGCACCACCCCCTAGATTCGGATTCAACCAGCTTTCGAGCAAAGGAAACCTTGACTTTTACCTTTACGCAGGAGAACGCGGAGAAATATTTTCCCTTCCTTCCTTTCCTACGACACTTAAATTTTGCCTGTTTCCAACTCTATAGGTATTGTTACTCGGTGCCCGTTAGAGCTCAAGCTGAAGAAACTGCGGACCACGACGTGGAAAGGGAAAATCGTGTACAAGGGCACCGAACAAGAACTGACCAGCCCATCACAGGTGGAAGATGCGATAATAAGAGGTAGTGATGACTCAGTCTTATTTCATATCTTAGATTCCCGCCTTGTGAGAAGTTATACTGAAGCCAAAACAAGCAGAAATAATGGTTATGGTCCCCCCCACTCACATGCACTGGAAGCTGTATTTTTTTTTAGTAAATACAGTTTATTATTGGATATATCACATGTTCATACATTTTCAACCAACCTACATATCCATTTTTCTAATTTCCCTTCTCCCCCCCCAAACAAGGCTTCCCGCACTGCTCCAACCCCATTAATATCTCTCTTGTTCTGTTACAGTTACTTCTAAACTTATTTTCTCTTACAAACGGTAACAATTCAAAAATCTAATTCTATTTCATTTTCCTCTTAGTAACTATCAAAACAAATCAAACCACGTTTAATGTCCCAATTTTTCAACAAGTATTTTTGAAAGTCTTTCCAGTCTTCAAAGAAAGTTTCATCTTCTTCGTTGTTTAACTTTCGTGTTAATTTGTCCATTTCTGCCAAAAACAACGTCTTTTTAATCCATTCCCATGTTTCAGGTACTTTATCTTGTTTCCAACATTGAGCAAAAGTCAGTCTTGCTGCTGTAGTCAAGTACCATAGTAGTGTTCTCTTGGCTACATTTATTTCTTCCATTTTAAGACCTAACAATAACATCTGTGGGTCTTTCTTAAAAGTACAATGGAAGCTGTATTTTTGTCTCGGTTCACACTGGCTGAGTCCAGACTGGCAATTTGCCCTGCTATAGCCACTTTTCAGCCGTGTTTCCCAAGCGGATTAAAGGGGGCGTTCACACAGGCACATCTGCCTGGCGTTCCCCACCCGTAGGCAACCCGCTCTGTTCCGCTTCACTCCCGGGATTAAAAGATACCTAGTGAAAGTGGACATTATATCCTTACCTATACACACCTTCCCTCCAGGTTTATATATGTCTACAAAAATTAATAAATAAATCCATCAATAACATAAATGCAAAAACATTTTTCAGAAACATTTTCCCTTCGTTTCGTCCGTCCGCCCGTCCGTTCCCGTTTTACTTTTGCATTGTTCTCGATAATGCATCCGCAGTCACATTCGGTTTCCCTGGGATGTGCTTGATGTCAAAATTATAATCTTGGAGCGGCAAACTCCCATCTTATCAGTTTGCTGTTGGTGCTTTTGACCTGATTCGACCATTTCACTGGGGAGTGGTCTGTGCATAACGTGAACTTTCTCCCCCAGAGATATGGCTTTAGTTTGCCAATAGCCCACACAATAGCCAAACATTCTCTCTCTACAGTTTGGTGTAGTGGTTAAGTGCGCGGACTCCAATCTGGGAGAACCGGGTTTGATTCCCCACTCCTCCACTTGCACCTGCTGACGTGACCTTGGGTCAGTCACAAGCTCTTGCACAGCTGTTCCTGAAAGAGCAACTTGTGTTAGAGCTCTCTCAGATGAATGCTCCAGTGGTTGGCCACTTCAGGACCTGGGCCTCCACCACCGCCGCTCACCCTTGCTTGGCCTCCAGCCCTATGGGGGCGGCCTGGTGCTGCCGCACCTGACGGGAAGTAGCACCCACTTCCTCTGGGGCCAGCTCCAGGAAGGACTCCTTCACTTGCCGCGGCCAGCCCCCACAGGTAGGCCGCTCGCAGGGAGCTTGCCAACGGTGCCAGCCAAGCAGGGCTGCTGCCGCTGACCCAGCACCCAATGGAGGCTGCCGCCGCCTTGCTAAGGCCATGGGCCTGAGATGGCCTCCCTCGCTCACCTCTCCACCACTGGGGAGGCGCACCGGCAAGGCAGCGGCGGCTGCCTTGCCCTGCAACCGCGCCAACTGGAGGAGGGGACGGGGCCTTCCGCAATGCTCCAGCTAGCGCCCGTTGTCTCTATGCGTGCAACAGGCCTTGCCGCTAGTATATTATATTGCAGTTTTTAAAAGAGCTGCCCTGAGCTTAGAAAAACAGTTTTGCAATTGGAATATTTTGAAGTTGTGCAGTGCCAGCTGCCAGGCTTTACTCCACAGAAACCAAGGTTTAGAAAGCACAGCAATATTGTTGTGACAGCCAGCCAACCTTCAAAATAGCCAACAGGAGCTCAGTGGGCATTCGTTTCTTAAAGGTACAAGTGTTGTTTCTATCATTGGTGGGGGCCATCCCCAATTTCTCACTCGCGTTTTGAAAAGATTTTACATTTTCTTGAAAACCTGGGGCTTCCTTCAGGTTTGTAGAGCAATTCCTCCTGTCTGTCCCTGGCTCCATTTTGCAGATATGTTGTTTCACACTCTATGGCCCTGTATGAAATTAGGGCCGAGGACAGACTGGCAATTTGCCCCGGTATCGAGTCGGGGCAAAAAAAACCCGGAGTAAACGATACCGGGTTTTCCCGTCCACACAGCGGGGGCCTCTGCCGGAAGATACTGGATGGAGGCGCGCGGGAGCGTTCAGACTGCCGCGCTGGAGGCGCACTATATTCGCTGTTTCCCCATTATTTCGGCTGTGGGCGTATGTGCGCATGAGCGCTTGAGCGCTCATGCGCATAAGCGCATTTTGGCGATTTTTTTTTTTTGCCCTGCAATGCCGGCACCGCATTGGGCAGTGGAGCGGAGCGCAGCCAATCACACCGCTGCTGCCTCATGCCCAACGCGGGTTGCTCCCGGCTTTTCGGCTGCGCGTTCAGACTCCCCGGAAGCGGAGAAACGCACAACAAACGCAGGCTTTCAAGCTTTACGTCGGCTTTTATCAGGTGTTTTTTTAATCCGGCAGTGAAGCGCGAGAGCACCGGTAGGCTACGGGTGGGGGACGCCAGGCAGATGTGCCTGTGTGAACATTCCATTTACCCCGATATTGAGTCGTTGTCAGCCCGGGTCCCATCCCGCGGCAAATTGCCAGTCTGTCCTCGGCCCAGATATAGGATGCTGGACATTTCATTTGTTGGTCCAGTGTTGGTCCACTGGAAGGAATTGGTCCAAACTGCTTCCTGTAATCTATGATTCAGTTATGAAATTAATAGGTTAATTGTTATGTTCTTCCCTCATATGTAGCCCAGAATGCCATAGCTGGTGATGGCGTGGAAATTAGCCATGAACTAATCAGCTTAGAGATCACCTCCCCAGAAGTTCCAGATCTGACCCTGATTGATCTACCAGGGATTACGAGAGTGGCCGTGGGAAACCAACCTCAAGATATTGGAAACCAGGTAAAATCTGTTCTGGTAGAGTTCTGAAAACCAGCGGGGTAGCTTATAGCAAGATGATCAAAGACCATGGTGTGTGTTTTATTATTTGCTGCACTTCTACGCCAGTTTGGTATAGTGGTTAAGTGCACGGACTCTAATCTGGGAGAACCGGGTTTGATTCTCTGCTCCTCCACTTGCACCTGCTGATGTGACCTTGGGTCAGTCACAAGCACTGGCACAGCTGTTCTTGAAAAAGAGCCGTTTCTGTTAGAGCTCTCTCAACGCCACGTATCTCACAGGGTGTCTGTTGTGGGGAGGGGAAGGGAAAGGAGAGTTTGTAAGCCGCTCTGAGACTCTGAGTGAAGGGCGGGGTATAAATTCAATCTCCTCCGCCGCTGCCACCTCCTCCTCCTCTTCTTCTTCTTGTTTCTTTCAAAAACAACCTTCTCTGTGCACCAAGAAACAAGTGGTATGCCTATGCTGCATTAATAGATATGTCACAAATCATCTTAGAAGAGGTGTAGTGGGAGGTTGCAGGACATTGTGAAATACAGCACTGTTGCACCTAGAGTTGCCAGCCTCCAGGTGGGGCCTGGAGATCTCCCACTTTTACAACTGATCTCCAGCTGATAGAGGTTAGCTCCCCTGGAGAAAATGGCTGCTTTGGAGGGGGGACTCTGTACCATGCACTGTACCATGCTCAGACCCCTCCCCTCCCCAAACCCCGCCCTCTCCTGGATCCGCCCCCAAAGTCTCCAGGTATTTTCCAACCCATACCTGGCAACCTTAGTTGATAACTATGACACTTCAAGGCAGCGTTGTGTTACGTCTGCTGACCACCACTAGGCGCCAGCAACCTTTACCAGATCTTGACTTCCAGGGACAATAAGGACTAGGATCCTGAAACCTCAAGAGGGCACCAATAGGAACCTTGGCGGGAAGTTTAAACCCACCAGTGGGATGTGTATATAGTTGGCCATCTGGCCGGTGTTCTCTGTTCTGTTGTGTGTACTAGTAAACTATGAACTAACAATCACGCTGTGTCCTGGTTCTTCATGTGTCAAAGCCACTACACAACATGTTGTAATTTTTTTCCCTATTTAAAAATAACTTTATGCATATACATTGCTATAAATAATCAGCCCCGTAGAAAATGTTGTTTTATCATGGCAAACATTAGGTCTACGTTAGGATGTACTAGATCTACCTAAGATCAGAGATCAACAAGACATCACACTGTACCCCAGGAAAAGGATGCTGTCAGTTAACTCCACGTTTTATTGAATCAAAATGTTATTACTACTCTTAGCAATTAAGACTATAATTGAATATATAATGTAATTTGGAATGGTAGATTTAAATGCAGTTCTTTGTTTTGGGGACAAGGAAAACACTCTACGCAGGCAAGGTGCTGTAAAATTCACCTCCGTGCTTGGAAGGAGATGGATGGGGGTCTAAAGACGGGATTCTCGCAAATTAGGGCACATCAATCTCCAGCTAACATATTTATTACCTATGTTATCCCCATCCCTCCAAGTTGAACGAAACCAGAACTAAGCTTGTCATTCTTTTGATCTGTCCTCACCAATGTTCCCTCTAAGCTGCGGAGTCTTGTGAGCAAAAATTCTACTTTGTGAGCTCCTGGCATTAAAGCTGTGAGCGAGGGATTTGGCTACTGCATAAACTAGTTTGCTCTGGAGCCGTCCTTCCCGAGCTGAGACAAAAATGGTTGAGCCGGAGACTAAAAAACTGTGAGCTAGCTCACACTCACTCAACTTAGAGGGAATACTGGTCCTCACTATTTTGCATGCTAATTTAACAAACCACTCCTAAGCCCTGGTCACACGGGCCAGATAATGTGCTGAAGTGTGGCAAAGAAGCGGCACGGCGCAATCACACAAGCAGTTTGGCGTTTGTGCGCATCCTGTGGAGGCTTAAAAAAACATCCGGTTTTTGACAGGATGCGGACGGGCACTGGATGCTACGGGATACTAGCGCTCCCGCGATCAGACGCCCAGCTGTGCTGCGCATTTTCCAGATACTAGTGCACTTTCCTAGGTAGTTTTTAACTCCACATCTTCGGCGGGACACCACGGGTGCGCTACGTTTCCCAGACGTTGCGGTGTGATCGCGCCCCGAAAATCCTCCCGACATTTGTGTGTCTCGCGTGACAAATTCTCCATGTGAACGGGGCCCTATATATACACAACTGTGATCTGTAATTCCATTCCATCCTCTGACGAAGTATGCGTGCACACGAAAGCTCTTGAAGGTGCCCCACTGAGAGCTAGTTTGGTGTCGTGGTTAAGTGCGCGGACTCTTATCTGGGAGAACCGGGTTTGATTCCCCACTCCTCCACTTGCACCTGCTGATGTGACCTTGGGTCAGTCACAAGCTCTGGCACAGCTGTTCTCTCAAGGACAGTTTGTGTTAGAGTTCTCTCAGCCCCACCTACCTCACAGGGTGTCTGTTGTGGGGAGGGGAAGGGAAAGGAGTTTGTGAGCCGCTCTGTGACTCCTTTGGGCAGTGAAGGGCAGGGTATAAATCCAATCTCCTCCTCCTCCTCCTCCTCCTCCTCCTCCTCCTCCTCCTCCTCTTCTCCTTCTCCTTCTCCTTCTTCTTCTTCTTCTTCTCTCTAACTTTGCACAAATAATAAAAGTGTTTAACCCCCTAGGAAGTGATTTGGTTTCAAAACAGCAAATCTACCAGCCCGCCTGGAATCTAAAAAGGGCATTCGTTAACACAGTCCTAATTTTGTTACAGATCATAGCCTTAATTAGGAAGTATATTAACAAACAGCAAACCATCTGTTTGGTAGTGGTGCCAAGTAATGTCGATATTGCAACCACAGAAGCACTGAAAATGGCTCAAGAAGTAGACAGTTCGGGAGAAAGAACACTTGGTAAGTAAGTAAGCACATCACTCTCCAGGCAGTGGGTTGTTGCAGCAGCAGGGGAAAGGGCGTCGTTGTCAAAGATGTTTGTTATAATAAGAGTATTTCCAGCTTGCTTAAAAAAAAAAATATCTCAAAGCTTTCAGCAGGAAATCCAGTGATGCTATCAAAGCTCAGGTCTGTACCGGAGGACTTTCAACGAGACGTAGGAAAAGCTCCCCCCCCCCGAATAAAGAAGCAGACTAAAGGTCCACCTTTATTTAAAAAAGGGGTGTCAAACATGTGGCCAAAAATACCAGGTGCCATCAGGAGGTCCAGCAGTGGGGCCAGGACTCTAGAAGCCCTCCCACTGTTGCCCCCCATCCCCAAGCACCAAGAATACAGAGCATCCCTTGCCCCGGACCAAGAGTTCCTATCTATAAAAAGTAAAGGTAAAGGTTACCTTGCTCGAAAGCCGGTCGAATCCGACTCTAGGGTTGCAGTGCTCATCTCCGTTTCAAAGCCGAAGAGCCAGCGCTGTCCGAAGACATTTAGGTGGTCATGTGGCCGGCATGACTAAACACCAAGGCACACGGAACGCTGTTCCTATCTATACCTTGTGGCTAATAGCCACTGATGGACGTCTGCTCCATATGCTTATCTAATTCCCTCTTGAAACTGTCCATGCTCCTGTGGCAGTAAATTCCATGTGTTAAATCACTTTTTTGGGTGAAGATGTACGACCTTTTATCTGTTCTAACCTGACTGCTCATCAATTTCATTGAGTGCCCACAAGTTCTTGTATTGTGAGAAAGGGAGAAAAGTATTTCTTTCTCAACCTCTCTATCCCATGCATAATCTTGTAAACCTCGTTCCTGTCACCCCACAGCTGTCGTTTCTCCAAGCTAAGGAGCCCCAGGCGCCTCAACCTTGCTTCATAGGGAAGGTGTTCCAACCCTTTTATCATTCTAGTTAGCCTTTTCTGCACTTTTTCCAATGCTATAATGTCCTTTCTGAGGTGTGGTGAGCAAAATTGCACGCAGTATTCCAAATGAGATCACACCATCAATTTATAACAGGGGGGTTATGATACTAACTGATCTGTTTTCAGTTCCCTTCCTACTAATCCCCAGCATAGCATTGGCCTTTTTTATTGCAGTCGCACACTGTCTCGACATTTTCAGTGAGTTATCTACTACCACTCCAAGATCTCTCTCTTGGTCAGTCTCTGCCAGTTCGGACCCCATCAATATGTATTTATAGTTAGGATTTTTGGCTCCAATGTGCATCACTTTGCACTTGGTCACATTGAACCCCATTTGCCACGTTGACGCCCACTCGCCCATCCTCGACAGATCCCTTTGGAGTGCCTCACAAGTTTTCACCACCCTGAACAACTTTGTGTCATTGCAAATTTAGCCACTTCACTGCTTATTCCCATCTCCAAATCATTAATGAACAAGCTTAAAAGCATCGGACCGAGTACTGATCCCTGTGGTAAAAGGTGGTGCCCAGAATTGGACACAGGACTCCAGGTGAGGCCTGACCATAGCAGACGAGAGCGGAACTACCACCTCCCGTGATCTGGACACAATGCTTCTGTGAATGCATCCTAAGATTTGTGAGTGATCGATTTGGCTACTGCATAAATCAATTTGCTCTGGAGAAGCCCTCCTTCCTGAGCTAAGGCAAAAATGTTGTGAGCCAGAGGCTTAAAAACTGTGAGCTAGCTCACACTGACTCAGCTTAGAGGGAACACTAACCCACACATGCTTTCACATGGAGCCTCTGCACTGTGTCTTCAGCGTTTGGAAAAGGAGTCATAACTGCTCAGTGTAGAGGAAGGCCCTTTTTCACCACAGCAGATGGTCCAAAAATGCGACATAGTATTCAAAAGTGGTTTGGGCAAGGTTTGGCTCCGATTTTAAGTCCTGCCTCTGTTAATGAAATAACCCTTTCCTTTCATGTCCATCAATTACTCCACAGGAATTCTGACCAAGCCTGACCTGGTTGACAAAGGAACAGAGGCAGAGGTAGTTGACGTCGTCCGAAATCACAGAGTTTTCTTGAATAAAGGATATATGATAGTCAAATGCCGCGGGCAGAGTGACATCAATAAAAAAATGACCTTGGCAGCAGCAATCCAGAATGAAAGAGAATTTTTTGAAGAGCATGACTATTTCAGGTAGGAATTACCCAATGCAAACAGAAATATCTTACTGCGGTGTAAAATGCAAAAGAAAATGAATATGTATAACATGCCATAGCTTGGAGAAAAGGAGGGCTAGCAACATATCTCTTGTGACAGGTAAATGAATACGATTCCCTTGGGGTGTCTGGCTGAATAGAGGGGCATGAAGTGTGGAGCCGGAGAATATGACCCCGCTTCCTGTCTCGGTGCCTACTTTGGAGGGAATAGGGGCGACCTGTTTGGGGTCCCATAGAATTGGACCCCCTGATCCAATGTTCTTGAAACTTGGTGGGTATCTTGGGGAGAGGCTCCATCAGCTACCCTGTGAGTTTGGAGCCTCTCCCTCAAACCCCCTCCCCTCCAGCCCCCAGAATATACCGTATGTTTTCACCATTGACTTCAATGGCCCATAGGATATAATGGAGCTGAAATTGACATTCGGCTGTCTGAAAGACCCCCGGGATGCAGGCTGGGGGCGGGGCTTGGCTCCTGAGCTCCCCCTCGAAAAGACCCCTGTCCAAATGATGCACTGAGTCATATTTCAAGACACTTGGTTATTCACTGAGTGATTTATGTCTTGTCAGACCTCTTTTTGAAGAAGGCAGAGCTACCATCCCGCTTCTGGCAGAAAGACTGACACAGGAGCTGATAGAACACATTAACGTAAGAATACTGTCACGTAAAGAGTTTGTTTTTATGGTTTGAAATCACAGAATATCACGTGGGAACACAGAAAATTGGAACACAGGACATGCTGAAGCATCGATGTGCTGTCGTATAGTCAACACCTCTCCATATGTGGATACTTAAATCCATGGATTAGGCCCAAGGAGACAGAAAACAGATAGTTCTGCAAACCTGGGGGTTCAGGTTTGCAGAAAAATCTGAACACTTCCCAAAAAATGGGAGGGGTTAAATTTCCCCCAAAGAGAGGGGGAGGATCTCTTGTCTGGGCTTATCCCCCCTCCGTGCAGCGGAGGCATCATATGGAGGGCTGGCGGTGCCTGCCGTGGGGTGGAGGAGGAGGAACGGTTACTATTGCCACCGTTTGAGCCAGGCAGGTTTATTTATTTATTTATTACTTTCGATTTATATCCTGTCTAGCCAGGAAACTGGCTCAAGGCGGCGTACAGCGGTTAAAATACCATGAAACAATAAATACAGTAAATACAGTAAAATTCACTTAAACAACCATTTACATAAAGTGCTAGGGAGAGCCAGTTTGGTGTAGTGGTTAAGTGCGCGGACTCTAATCTGGGAGAACCGGGTTTGATTCCCCACTTCTCCACTTGCACCAGCTGGATGACCTTGGGCAAGCCGTAGTTCTGGCACAGCTGTCCTTGAAAAAGAGCAGTTTCTGTCAGAGCTCTCTCAGCCCCGCCTGCCTCACAGGTTGTCTGTTGTGGGAAGGGGAAGGGAAAGGAGTTTGTAAGCCGCTCTGAGACTCCTTTGGGTAGTGAAGGGCGGGGTATAAATCCAATCTCCTCTTCTTCTTCTACCTCACAGGGGGTGTCTGTTGTGGGGAGGGGAAGGGAAAGGAGTTTGTAAGCCGCTCTGAGACTCCTCTTGGTAGTGAAGGGTGGGGTATAAATCCAATCTCTTCTTCTTCTCTTCTAGTGAGAACAGAAGGGCGATTCCTATAATATATTCCCTGCATCATACGTGCGGCAATGTCCAACGTTGCAACCAGGACCATAAGATGTTCAGTGGCGACTCCTAATCGAAGGCCTGGCGGAAGAGCTCCGTTTTACAGGCCCTGTGGAACTGTGAGAGGTCCCGCAGGGCCCTGAGGTCTTCCATGAGCCACCACTGAGAAGGCCCAAGCTCTAGTTATAGCTAGTCTGGCGTCTCTCAGGCCTGGGATGGTCAGGCGATTTTGCGACCCTGACCTCAGTGCTCTCTGGGGGATATATGGGGAAAGGCTGGCTCCCGAGTTGGCCCCGCCCAGCAGGAACTCATTAGCATAATAGGCCACACCCAACAGCAGAAACTCATTAGGATTGTGTTAAGTATGGAAAACTCAACGATTTCAGCAAAAAGTGATTTCAGATTTATTGAACAGCAAATACCAATTCAGGAGCACACAACAAGGGGACCACAGCTCCTTCTTTTAAACTCTCCCGGGCTGACAAAGCCACACCCATAACAAGTTAACGACCAATAATATTGCAGGGATAAAGGCCAATCAGGACCATTCCCTCTTTGCAACAATATCACTCAGTGATTGGGTAATTACACAGGTTTTGCAGAAACCAACCAATAGCACTGCGACATCTGAAGAGCCACATTCAGACTCAAGCTTAACATGTGAATAGATAGGAGCTACATGAGGGCTGTGTGGCCTAACATGCAAAGGAGTTCCTGCTCCAAAAACAGCCCTGGCTTTTGACAACAAACAAGGTAAACAGAATAAGAAGCAAAAGGTAGGTGTGGCTGGATGACCACACTTCTGGCGACATGGGGTGTGTGGCCTAATATGCTAATAAGTTTCTCATGTTGGGTGTGGCCTATTGTGTTAATGAGTTCCTACTGGGCTTTTTCTACAAAAAATTTAATTGCAAAAAGTTTAATTGCTTTGCTTAGAGAAGACATCTGTTTGATCAAGACCTGAAGTCACTCACAGCCAAATTCACAATTCAGGCTACAAAAATTACTCTGGTATCCGGTTTAGTAAGAGGTTTTGAACATTTAAATTGTTCCATGAGATTAAGTTTGTGATGACTTTCCCCCCCAGAAATCACTACCGAAGTTACAAGATCAAATAAAGCGCAAACTCGAGAACGCCAAAATCCAGCTTCAGGAATGTGGCCCAGGTGTGCCTGTGACCCCGGAAGACCAGATGTTTTTCCTCATACGTGTAAGCACCTGTATGGGGTAGACGATTAATAAATATGGACTTGCAAGGGTTTGTTTTGGTTTGGGGGATTGTTTTGGTTTTTGCTTTGTCGTTTTAGAACACTTGACTTTCTTTCAGTATTTGTTGCACATGAAACATACATTCTCTGCTCCTGTTGTTGTTGTGGGGAATGTTGCATTTTCTGCGTACAAAACAAGAGGGGTTTTTTTTGCATAGGGTTTTTTATCCGCACACACATTTTTGTGCCTTAAATGTTTGTGTCTTTGTGTTTGTTGTTGTTATTCCCCACTTTTATCTTTTCCTGAGTTGCCTTTTTTCTTGTGTGTCGTATTCCCGTGTGTTTTATTTATCCCGCCCACTTTCACCCACCTCCAGACTAGTTTTTGATGATTGGACTGTCCCCCCTCCCCCCAAAAAAAGAGTGTGTTTTTAAGTGGTACTAAAATATTAGTATACTGCTGTAATAGGTGCAGCAGCTTCATTGAGTTCTCAACTTCCACCTTAAAAAAAAAAGCATCTACACCTGTCCCTTGTGAAAACATAAGGGCAACTAGAATGATAGGAGGGTTGGAACACCTTCCCTATGAAGAAAGGTTAAAATGCTTGGGGCTCTTTAGCTTGGAGAAACGACGGCTGAGGGGTGACATGATCGAGGTTTATAAGATTATGAATGGGATTGAGCAGGTTGAGGAAGAAGTACTTTTCTCCCTTTCTCGCAATACAAGAAATCCTTGTGGGCACTCCATGAAATTGCTGAGCAGTCGGGTTAGAACAGATAAAAGGAAATACTTCTTCACCCAAAGAGTGATTAACATATGGAATTCACTGCCACAGGAGGTGGTGGCAGCTACAAGCATGGACAGTTTCAAGAGGGAATTAGATAAACATATGGAGCAGAAGTCCATCAGTGGCTATTAGCCACAGGGTATAGATGGGAACTCTCAGTCTGGGGCAGGTGCTGCACTCTATTCTTGGTGCTGGAGGGGGCAGCAGTGGGAGGGCTTCTAGTGTCCTGGCCCCACTGCTGGACCTCCTGATGGCGCATGTTATATTTTGGCCACTGTATGTCAGAGTGTTGGACTAGATGGGCCGTTGGCCTGATTCAACATTGGCTTCTCTTATGTTCTTAAGGGGAAAGCAATATCTCCACAAGGGAAGGGAATAGAAACTTACTTTTTTAATGAAAGCTGGGAATTCAACCTGCTGGACCTATCATTACAATAGTGTATTGATATATTGATGTCTTTAGGCCCCGGTCACACAGAGCATTTGCCGCGTGGAAGCCACAATAGTCCGGCAGATTTTCCGGGCGCGATCACACCAGAACTTCTGGGAGGCGTCGCGCAACCGTGGCCAAACTGTGGCAAGCCGCCGAAGCCGCGCAGTTAAAAAGTAGCACATTTAATGTGCTAGCAAATGGTTTGCCACAGGCTGCCCACAGAACCGTTCATTGTTATCGCACCGGCGCACAGCTTTCCCCGGCTGTCCTCATTTAGGCCCATGCACTGACTGACAAAACCAGGGTATGCCGCCGTCGTGTCTGATCGCGTTCTGGCGGGTCTAATTGCACTGGTGCAAAGAGCTACGCCTCCCCCCGTGTTATCTGGCCCGTGTGTCCGGGGCCTAATGCCGCTTTTTTTAAAAAATGTAGCCATTATGTTGATATATCTATATAGGTAAAGGTAAAGGTTCCCTTGCTCGAAAGCCAGTCAAATCCAACTCTAGGGTTGCAGTGCTCATCTCCGTTTCAAAGCCGAAGAGCCAGCGCTGTCCGAAGACGTTTCCGTGGTCACGTGGCCGGCATGACTAAACACCAAGGCGCACGGAACACTGTTACCTTCCCACCGAAGCGGTACCTATTTATCTACTTGCAATTTCTTGCTTTCGAACTGCTAGGTTGGCAGGAGCTGGAACTAGAGACGAGAGCTCACTCCGTCTTGCAGCACCCGGGTCTCGAACTGCTGAACTACCGACCTTCCACAGCCTGCAGTTCAGCGTCTTAACCACCTGAGCCACCGCAGCTCCTAACTATATAAGTATACACAAAAAAATCAAAGGGGGAGCGTCTTGGTTATTTAAGGAACATGTAGAAAAACTCCCTTGAAAGTCCTGGTTATTTAAAGCACGTGTAGAAAAAAATAAACTGACTCCACCACTGAGAAAAGGCAGAGGGAGGGCAAATGTGAGGAAGGACTATGCCCCATCCAATCCCAATGCTTGTTTTTTGACTGCCAAGTAAATCTGCATGGGTTGCATTAGCACATACGGGTCAGCATGCTGTAAGGCTCAGCATAAACACGATTGACAGTTGAGCTTATTGTTTTTGAAGGTATCAGCCATAGGTGAGTCAATCACCTGACCTGTCTGCTTCATGCTGAAGTGCTGTGGGTGTCTGCTGAACTAGTCTGCACTGACTTTTTGCATAGCCGCGCATGCGCAAACATGCCATTAGCATCACTCAGGACAACTTAGGCAGAAACCAAAGGATGGGGTTATACTGAATCACTGATTTCTGTGATTTGTGAATGCTCTATTTAAACAATTGCCTGCCGAGTGGAGCAATTACACAGCAAGGGTTGTAAAACTTGATCAAGCTCAGTGAGGAATCAGGGTTTTTTTTAGAAAATTTATAGTGAGGACACCCATGTGTGACAAGCCAAGTGTGAACATGAGAACATAAGAACATAAGAGAAGCCAACGTTGGGTCAGGCCAACGGCCCACCCAATCCAACACTCTGTGTCACACAGGGGCCAAAAATACCAGGTGCCATCAGGAGGTCCACCAGTGGGGCCAGGACACCAGAAGCCCTCCCACTGTTGCCCCCCCGAGCACCAAGAATACAGAGCCTCACTTGCCCCAGACATAAGAACATAAGAGAAGCCAATATTGGGTCAGGCCAGTGGCCCATCTAGTCCAACACTCTGTAGCACAGTGGCCAAAAATGCCAGGTGCCCTCAGGAGGTCCACCAGTGGAGCCAGGACACTAGAAGCCCTCCCACTGTTGCCCCCCCCCTCAAGCACCAAGAATACAGAGCATCCCTTGCCCCAGATATAAGAACGTAAAAGAAGCCAATGTTGGATCAGGCCAATGGCCCCTCCAGTCCAACACTCTGTGTCACACAGTGGCCAAAAATATCAGGTGCCATCAGGGGGTCCAACTGTGGGGCCAGGACACTAGAAGCCCTCCCACTGTTCCCCCCCCCAAGCACCAAGAATACAGAACATCCCTTGCCCCAGACTGAGAGTTCCTATCATAAGAACATAAGAGAAGCCAATATTGGATCAGGCCAATGGCCCATCCAGTCCAACACTCTGCCACACACTGGCCAAAAACACCAGGGGCCATCAGGAGGTCCAGCAGTGGGGCCAGGACACTAGAAGCCCTCCCACTGTTGACCCCCCCAAGCACCAAGAATACAGAACATCCCTTGCCCCAGACCAAGAGTTCCTATCATAAGAACATAAGAGAAGCCAATATTGGATCAGGCCAATGGCCCATCCAGTCCAACACTCTGTCACACACTGGCCAAAAACACCAGGGGCCATCAGGAGGTCCAGCAGTGGGGCCAGGACACTAGAAGCCCTCCCACTGTTGACCCCCCAAGCACCAAGAATACAGAACATCCCTTGCCCCAGACCAAGAGTTCCTATCATAAGAACATAAGAGAAGCCAATATTGGATCAGGCCAATGGCCCATCCAGTCCAACACTCTGCCACACACTGGCCAAAAACACCAGGGGCCATCCGGAGGTCCAGCAGTGGGGCCAGGACACTAGAAGCCCTCCCACTGTTGACCCCCCAAGCACCAAGAATACAGAACATCCCTTGCCCCAGACCAAGAGTTCCTATCATAAGAACATAAGAGAAGCCAATATTGGATCAGGCCAATGGCCCATCCAGTCCAACACTCTGTGTCACACAGTGGCCATCAGGAAGTCCAGCAGTTTCTGTATTGCATGGTCATGAAGGAACACGATGAAGTAATACTGTGAAGCAACCTGTTGAATACCAACGAACAGATGGATGAATTGTAGAACTTGCCATCGAAAAATTGGGTCTCATTCACAACCAGGCCCGTAGCTCGGGGCTAGGCCCCCGACTTGCTAGCAAGGCCCCCTGACTTTCCATCCAGCCCAGGGTGTCATGGCCTTCTCCCACGGATTAAATTGATTAGCCAGTGCCCCCTGAGAAATTTAAATGCCCCCTGACTTAAAAAATCCTGGCTACGGGCCTGTTCACAACCCACAAACAGGATGCAGGCCAAACGAGCAGGTGTTCGAGTGTCCCTACATACAGGGAGAAGTCAGGTTGTGTCTCCTCCCCCCCATCACCACTCATGTTCCTGCATTCAGTCAAACATCTGCAGAGAGCACTATGTGCAAAAGAATATGCTTCAGTTCTGACATACAGCTGGAAGAGCAGTGTGGTAGATCCTGTGCATGTGCTGCTACATATAAAGGTCTGTCTGTAGATGTTTGGTTAAATGTGTAGATATCTAAGCAGGGTTTGTGGACATGACCTTGTGGGCGTGCACCGTGTGTGCTTTTAAATATACGTGCAGGTCTAGAGTGGGATATTTATTCCTCAAAAAACTGATATACAGATACTCAGATAGTGCATTTGTTATTTTAAATTACGTTTAAGTTACTTAAATGTTTTGTGGGTATTTTTAAGAAAACCAAGTGTCTATCCTTATGGGTGTTTAGAAAAACCCAGATCTGTTTTTGCCGAACCATTAATGAAGGAAGGAAGGTCATGGAGCAAATATAAATGTATGTCTTCTACTAATGCTGAAGTTAAGGAGCTACGGTGGCTCAAAGGGTTAAGACCCTAAACTGCAGGCTGTGGAAGGTCGGTAGTTCAGCAGTTCGAGACCTGAGTTCAGTCGCATGACGGAGTGAGCTCCCGTCTCTAATTCCAGCTCCTGCCAACCTAGCAGTTCGAAAGCAAGAAATTGCAAGTAGATAAATAGGTACCGCTTTGGGGGGAAGGTAACAGTGTTCCGTGCGCCTTTACCTAATGCTGAAGTTGACTGTAAATGTTTTTTCTAAAAAAGGCGGGTGAGCCTCTCTGATTTCCTTTAAGTTTAATAATAAAAGAGATGAATGTGTACAACAGGAAAAATCCTCTTGAAGAGAGAGGGTTCACTCCCCCATCCCATCTCTTGTGATATGTAAGCTTACAATGATATTTGGCTGTAAACCTTTCTTTCCTGCATAATGATTCATAGTTAGCATTTTTAAAGGGTGCAAGGCAGACATTTTCTTAAAATACATATGTAATTTTGTTTCTACAGAAAATCAAGAAATTTAATGACAGCATTTCAAATGCAGTGAACGGAGAAGAAGTCTTGGTAAATAACAGAACCCCAAGATTGTTCACAAGGGTACGGCAACTGTTTAATGAGTGGCAGTCGGAGATTAATCACAGCGGACTTGATGGTAAACCCATTTTCAAGAAATTTTAATTTGCTCTGCAGATTAATGCCTGCTTTCCACCTGAGCCTTCAGGTAGCCAGGATGAGCTGCACACCAAATGTACTTTTATGCTTTATTTATTTATTTATTCCGTTTGTAGCCGGCCCTCCCTGCGAATAGGCTCAGGGTGGCTTACATTAATCGGTATAAGGTACCATAAAATCCACATTAAAACATTTTAAACATTTTAAAACAATCAGATAATCATAAAGTGCTAGTAAGAGTAGAAGAAGAAGCAGGAGGAGATTGGATATATACCCCACCTTCACTCGAAGAAGTCTCAGAGCGGCTCACAAACTCCTCTCCCTTCCCCTCCCCACAACAGACACCCTGTGAGGCAGGTGGGGCTGAGAGAACTCTGACAGAAACTGCTCCTTTTCAAGGACAGCTATGCCAGAGCTCGTGACTGACCCAAGGTCACATCAGCAGGTGCAAGTGGAGGAGTGTGGAATCAAACTCCCAGATTAGAGTCCACGCACTTAACCATGACACCAAAACAGGCTCCAAACGCTCACTCAGAGCAGCTTACAAACTCCTTTCCCTTCCCTTCCCCACAACAGACATCCTGTGAGCAATGTTCCCTCTAAGCTGTGGAGTTTTGCGAGCAAAAAATCTGCTTTGTGAGCTACTGGCATTCAAGTTGTGAGCAAGCCATCTTTCCTGAGCTGAGACAAAAATGTATGAGCCGGAGGCTAAAAAACTGCGAGCTAGCTCACACTAACTCAGCTTAGAGGGAACACTGCCTGTGGTAGGCGGGGCTGAGAGAGCTCTTTCAAGAACTGCCCTTTCAAAGACAGCTCAAATCAGAACTATGGCTTGCCCAAGGTCATCCAGCAGCTGCGAGTGGAGGAGTGGGGGATCAAACCCGGTTCTCCCAGATAAGAGCCCGCACACTTAACCACTACACCACACTGGCTCTAGATGGTGTGCTATATGATGTAACAAGCAGACAATTTCCAACTTAGTGATGTTCTGGCATCACACGATGGGATGGCTCGATCTCAAAGCTGGGGCCAGCCAGGGGCGGATGAAGGCTTACTGGTGCCCTAAGCACTGACCAATCTCGGTGCCCCCCCTTTCCACACTGACCCCCAGTCCATTTTAGTTGTTGACCTGGTCTGACCAGATATACAATGCAGGTGGCAGCAAGACAAAAATTTATTCATATGATAACACAATAATACTGTACAAACTAAGCCAAGCTTTGGCTACATAAAGGTAAAGGTTCCCTTGCTTGAAAGCCAGTCAAATCCAACTCTAGGATTGCGGTGCTCATCTCCGTTTCAAAGCCCAAGAGTCAGTGCTGTCCGAAGACGTTTCCGTGGTCTTGTGGCCGGTATGACTAAACACCAAGGCGCACGGAACACTGTTACCTTCTCACCAAAGTGGTACCTATTTATCTACTTGCAATTTCTTGCTTTCGAACTGCTAGGTTGGCAGAAGCTGGAACTAGAGACGGGAGCTCACTCCGTCATGCGGCACTCTCGGGTCTCGAACTGCTGAACTACTGACCTTCCACAGCCTGCAGTTCAGCGTCTTAACCACTTGAGCCACCGCAGCTCCTGGCTACATAAAGTTTGACAAAAATGCAACACAATATCTATTTTAATATTTTACAACTTAAATGTATCGAAGTTCCAATCTTCATGACCTGAAAGGCATCTTTCTACATTTTTTCACCCTTTTCCCAACTTTGTGATGCCCCCTTTGGCCCTGGTGCCCTAAGCACCTGCTTAGTCTGCTTAATGGTTAATCTGCCACTGGGGCCAGCCCATAACCACAGATGTTGGTGGCAGTGGTGGTGATGGTGAGGGCAGCTCCCAGTTGAAAGCCCTACTTAGCCATTTGAACTTTGGTTGGTTGCACAATCCAAGGGAAGGGACATAAGTCATCTCACAGGAACGTGACGATTCATGGGCATAAATATGCAGATGGGGTGTACAAGGTGGTGTGCTTTCACCTTCTCTTTGTGTCCATGCTCAGGCTGATGCAGGCTGATGCTTGTGCAGACTTTGTGTGCCCTTTTTGTTGAGTGGATTCATGGTTGGTTGAAAAATCGTACCCAGCGAGTGCTCATAAATGGCTCTGCGTCTACATGGAGGGAAGTCTCGAGTGGAGTGCCACAGAGCTCAGTCCTGGGCCCGGTGTTGTTCAATGTTTTTATAAATGACCTGGAGGAAGACACAGAGGGGATGCTTATCAGATTTGCAGATGACACAAAGCTGGGTGGGATTGCTAATTCTGAAGAAGACAGAGTCAGGATTTAAAATGATCTAGATAGGCTGGAACAGTGGGCTGAAACAAATAAAATGAATTTCGATAGGGGTAAGTGCAAAGTCCTACACTTAGGTACAAAAAAATCAAAGGTACAGATATAGAATGGGAGGGACTTGGCTTGACAGCAGCACATGTGAAAGGGATCTGGGTGTTCTAGTTGATCACAAGCGGAATATGAGCCTGCAGTGTGATGTGGCTGTGAAGAAAGCTAATGCAGTCTTAGGATGCATGAACAGAAGCCTTGTGTCCAGATCACGGGAGGTGGTAGTTCCGCTCTATTCTGCTATGGTCAGGCCTCACCTGTAGTCCTGTGTCCAGTTTTGGGCACCACATTTTAGGAAGGATGTCGACAAGCTCGAGTGTGTCCAGAGGAGGGCAACCAGGATGGTGAGAGGGTTGGAATCCAAGTCTTACGAGGAAAGGCTGAAAGAGTTGGGTCTGCTTAGCCTGGGAAAGAGAAGGCTTAGAGGGGACATGATGGTAGTTTGGTGTAGTGGTTTGGTGTAGTGGTCTCCAGTTTGGTGTAGTGGTTAAGTGTGCGGACTCTAATCTGGGAGAACCAGGTTTGATTCCCCCCGCCTCCATTTGCACCTGCTGGTGTGACCTTGGGTCGGTCACAAGCTCTGGCACAACTGTCCTTGAAAAAGGGCAGTTTCTGTCTGAGCTCTCTCAGCCCCGCCTACCTCACAGGGGGTGTCTGTTATGGGGAGGGGAAGGGAAAGGAGTTTGTAAGCCACTCTGAGACTCCCTTGGGTAGTGAAGGGCAGGTTATAAATCGAATCTCTTCTTCTTCCTTTGCAGGTATCCACTGCTTGCTTACCAGTGTAAGGTGCTTTGTCCTTGAGTCCTCAGTTGCAGGATTACAGTTGAGGTGTCTGTTGCATGTTTGGATCTAGAGTTCTAGTCTAGGTTGTCCATAAAGATTCTTTCAGCAATACATCTTTCCTACCGGTTCTTTGCACAAAGCAGTCAGCATTGATGTAAAGCGCTCTTTCACCAAAACTTCTTCACCAAAGTCTCCATTTGGGTACTCTGAGCTCTCTAGACATGAGGCCCCATCTGGATTGTATCATTTTGAGTGAAGTGGGTTTCAGCAGGACAGCAGTGATGATTTATGACTAACTTTACCTGGATTGGGGTTATGGGATTAGAAACTGAATAACCGATAACATTGTTTTAATGCCACAGTCAACGAGATTGTGAAAGAAGAAGTGTGGGGCTTTGAAAATAAATATCGTGGAAAAGAGCTCCCTGGGTTTATCAATTACAGAACCTTTGAGGCCATCGTACAACAGCAAATTATGAAGCTCAATTCACCAGCTATTGAGATGCTGAAGAAAGCAATAGGTAAGCTTTACGGGCTACACATGTGAGTGCCGTTCCTAATACCTGGTTTATTTAAAGAGTTTTCTTGAGTAACTCTAAGAGTGTAATTTAGTCCAGAATATATCGTTTCTGAATGTTGACCTTCTAGAGGAACAGGACGGCAAAATGAACTTTAAGTATGTACTCCAGTCGGCGTAGATGTTGCATTTCATTTGCAAAGGTAGGATGTGCAAACGTAAGTGTTAGTGGGGAAATATCGTTGTATGCTGTTTGCAGGATGTTTTCTCTATGAAAAGCTGTATTTCAGAAACATACACATTTTATACAAGTTTCTAAAGACTTACAATTCATTTGCGTGTTCTGGCATCTTACAGATTGGAAAAGGCTTGGTCAGTGGTCAAGAGAAAGAATTTGTGAGATACATTATTTGCAGGGGTCTTTTTGTAGAAAAAGAGCTGCAGGAGCTCATTAGCCTATGCCATGCCCCCTGACATCACCGGAAGTGATGTCAGAAGGGGAAGCAAAAGGGGGGGAGAGGCATCTTCAAAAGCCTCCCCTTCCCTTCCCCAGCTGGGTATAACACAGAAAGATGGAGATAGAAAGATGGAGATAGATAAAATGTTATCTAATCGAATTCATTTGCATATAGATACGTACAAAACACCTTTCAAAGTTTGGTCTGTAAGATAACACACCCTACCTGTTACCAACAATCCTGAGCACCAATTCCTAGGATTTAAAGTCTTGTTAAAATGTCCGTTGTGATTCCCCGACCGCATCTTGTTTTCTTTACATGCCTTCTACTCAGGCCCAGCAGAGAAGAAAGTACGGGATGAAATGGAGGATATAGATGACTATGTTAGGAGGGCTTGCTCCTCCCCCACGTCCCACAACTCTCCAGTGTATCCTATATGGGTGTATGATCAGGGGTCATTTTGTAGAAAAAGAGGTGCAGGAGCTCATTAGCGTAACTCATTAGCATAACTTGTTTGCATATGCCACATCCCCTGACATCACCGGAAGTGTGTCAGAAGGCAACAACCACTGCTCCGGCCCCACTGGACTGTTTTGGATTGCTAGCTATTGGGGGGGGGCGTGCAGATCTGCCCTCACAGAGGAGGGAGAGCTTGTACATGAATAAACCTTGGTGAGGAAGGGCTGCTGGGAGCAGGGGGCGAGGCTTGCTGCATGTGCCCACCGCCTGGGCTCCTTGCTGCCGGAGCTTTGCTCCTGTGCGCTCCTGCAGGAAATGAACCCTGTGTATGATCAAAGGGGAGTGGAGGTTTGGGCCAAATGTGGTGCTCCCAGTCTTTGGACAGAGTGTTCTTATTTTGACCAATTGCAAGCTAGAAATTGCAGTTGTTTCGTAATGGTGCTACCGTTGAGTTACCTCCTGAATAATTTCTCCCCATTTTTTTAGGTTATGTGCAAACAACGTTTATTCAAATTGCCAAGCAACACTTCAGTGATTTTTACAATCTCCTCATGGCAGCTCGGGTAAGATTTGGTCTGTCATACCGAATTAAATGGGTTTTGTAAGATAGCAAAAGACTCTTCAACAAATCCAGAAGATCAAGGGTGGCTCCTATAACTGTGCTTGCTCTCCAGTTGGTTGAAGTCCTATATCTTAGGTTGCCAACCTGTGGGGAAAACATCAACTCAGTAGGATTATTTCCTACTGGTGTAGTGGTTAAGTGCACGGACTCTAATCTGGGAGAACCAGGTTTGATTCCCCACTCCTCCACTTGCAGCTGCTGGATGACCTTGGGCAAGCCATGGTTCTGCCAGAGCTGTCCTTGAAAGAGAGCAGTTTCTGTCAGAGCTCTCTCAGCCCCACCTACCTCACAGGGTGTCTGTTGTGGGGAGGGGAAGGGAAAGGAGTTTGTGAGCCTCTCTGAGACTCTGAGTGAAGGGCGGGGTATGAATCCAATCTCCTCCTCCTCCTCTTCTTCTTTCAAATCTCACAGAGACTGGGGTGGGGGAAATGCAGGGTGAGGTTCCTAATGATTCACTTCTCTAAATAGCCTGGATCCTGCCTAGATTTCCATGGACACCAGGAGGGGAACAATTTTTCCCTATGAAGAAAGATTAAAATTCTTGGGGCTCTTTAGCTTGGAGAAACGACGGCTGAGGGGTGACATGATCGAGGTTTATAAGATTATGAATGGGATAGAGCAGGTTGAGAAAGAAGTACTTTTCTCCCTTTCTCACAATACAAGAACTCCTTGTGGGCACTCCATGAAATTGCTGAGCGGTCGGGTTAGAGCAGATAAAAGGAAGTCCTTCTTCACCCAAAGAGTGATTAACACCTGGAATTCACTGCCACAGGAGGTGGTGGCAGCTACAAGCATGGACAGTTTCAAGAGGGAATTAGATAAACATCTGGAGCATCAGTGGCTATTAGCCACAGGGTATAGATGGGAACTCTCAGTCTGGGGCAGATGCTGCACTCTGTTCTTGGTGCTGGAGGGGGCAGCAGTGGGAGGGCTTCTAGTGTCCTGGCCACACTGCTGGACCTCCTGATGGCACCTGGTATTTTTGGCCGCTGTGTGACACAGAGGGTTGGACTGGATGGGCCACTGGCCTGATCCAACATTGGCTTCTCTTATGTTCTTATGTCTGGGGCAAGGGATGCTCTGTCTTCTTGGTGCTTGGGGGGGGCAACAGTGAGAGGGGCTTCTAGTGTCCTGGCCGCACTGCTGGACCTCTTGAGGGCACCTGGTATTTTTGGCCACTGTGTGACACAGAGTTTTGGACTGGATGGGCCACTGGTCTGATCCAACATTAGCATCTCTTATGTTCTTATATGGAGCAGAGGTCCATCAGTGGCTATTAGCCACAAGATATAGACAGGGGCTCTGGGGCAAGTGATGCTCTGTATTCTTGGTGCTTGGGGGGGCAGCAGTGGGAGGGCTTCTAGTGTCCTGGCCCCACTGCTGGACCTCCTGAGGGCACCTGGTATTTTTGACCACTGTGGGACACGGAGTGTTGGACTGGATGGGCCGTCGGCCTGATCCAACACGGGCTTCTCTTATGTTCTTTTGTTCTAAGTGATGCTCTGTCTTCTTGGTGCTTGGGGGGTTAGGCAACAGTGGGAGGGCTTCTAGTGTCCTGGCCCCACTGCTGGACCTCCTGATGGCACCTGGTCTTTTTGGCCACTGTGCGACACAGAGAGTGTCGGACTGGATGGGCCCTTGGCCTGATCCAACATTGGCTTCTCTGATGTTCTTATGAAATCCTGAAAGTCGCTTTTCATTTTTAAACATGTCTCAGGCAAAACCCCAATCTCTTTTTCCCCGGTAGAATAATATTGAAGATCTAAAAGTGACGCAAGAAGAGGAAGCAGAATCTATGATCAACACTCAATTTAAACTGGAGCGTATTGTATACTGCCAGGATGGCATTTATAGCGAAGATCTAAAGAACACTCGAACAAAAAATGTCACTGTTCCGCCTTTTGCTTCTGCTGCAAAGCAGTGTTCCATGGAAGAGATGAAGTACCACTTGAATGCCTACTTCAGAGTGAGTTTTAACCCAGTATGTTTTTCTTTCACAAAATTACAAACTGTAAAATGCAGGGACCAAGGGAGAAAGATAAAAGTTGTCCCGATCTTCAAGAAGGGAAAAAAGATGGACACGGGAAATTACAGGCCTGTCAGTTTGACATCAATACTTGAAAAAATTCTAGAGCAGATTATTAAACGCTCTGTCTGTGAGCACCTTGAACGGAATGAGTTAATTAGTTGTAGCCAGCATGGGTTTATCAAGAATAAGTCATGCCAGACCAACCTTATCTCCTTTTTTGACAGAGTTACTACAGTGGTTGACTCTGGCAACGCTAGATTTCAGTAAAGCATTTGACAAAGTTTCTCATGACATCCTTGTGGATAAGCTGGTTAAGTGTGGGCTGGATGGAGCAACCGTTGGATGGATTCATGGTTGGTTGAAAAATCGTACCCAACGAGTGCTCATAAATGGCTCTGCATCTATGTGGAGGGAAGTCTCGAGTGGAGTGCCGCAGGGCTCGGTCCTAGGCCCGGTGTTGTTCAGTGTTTTTATAAATGACCTGGAGGAAGACATAGAGGGGATACTTATCAAATTTGTTGATGACATGAAGCTGGGTGGGATTGCTAATTCTGAAGAAGACAGAGTCAGGATTCAAAATGATGTAGATAGGCTGGAACAGTGGGCTAAGGCAGATAAAATGAATTTCAATAGAGATAAGTGCAAAGTCCTACACTTAGGTACAAAAAAATCAAAGGCACAGATATAGAATGGGAGGGACTTGGCTTGACAGCTGTACATGTGAAAAGGATCTGGGTGTTCTGGTTGATCACAAGCTCAACATGAGCCTGCAGTGCGATGTGGCTGCGAAGAAGGCTAATGCAATCTTAGGATGCATTAACAGAAGCCTTGTGTCCATATCACGGGAGGTGGTCGTTCCGCTCTGTTCTGCTATGGTCAGGCCTCACCTGGAGTCCTGTGTGCAGTTTGGGGCACCACACTTTAAGAAGGATGTTGACAAGCTCGAGTGTGTCCAGAAGAGGGCGACCAGGATGGTGAGAGAGCCGGAATCCAAGTCTTAGGAGGAAAGGCTGAAAAGGGTCTATTTAGCCTGGGAAAGAGAAGGCTTAGAGGGGATATGATGGTAGTCTTCAAATATTTGAAGGGCTGTCATATAGAAGGTGGGGCAGATCTATTCTCTCTGGCTCCGGACCGCAAGACTAGACCTAATGGGCGGGAATTACATGGGAGTCAATACCGGCTAGGTATCAGGAGAAACTTCCTAAGACTAAGAGTGGTTGAGCAGTGGAACAGTCTGCCTCAGGAGGTGGTGAATGCTCCTTTGCTGGACGTTTTCAAGCAGAAGCTGGACAACCATCTTTGGGTATGTTGTAGGGATATTTTTCGGCTATGCGCCTGCAGACTGCAGAGGGTTGGACTAGATGACCTCCAAAGGTACCTTCCAACTCTAACATTCTATGATTCTATGATAAATGTCACAGAATCTGTTATTTCAGACCAAACGTCGGAACGCCTTTTCCTTATAAAGCTGTCTTCCCCCGCTTCCCAGCTTGAAAAGAAATAAAGTTGAATTCTGATCTTTCAGTTGCTCCTGTGCAGCAACTTGCTCTCAAGGTGTTTTTTTTTTAAAATTCTTAGGATAAACAATATTTTGAAAATAAATAAAATCTGAGAAGTGTTGACAGCATGCCTTTTCTGTTTCTCCCTGGCAATTGATTGTGCCCCCTTGGGAGTTCCAGTGCTGAACAGGAGGCATGAAAACTAATCAGTTCCATTAAAGCAAGGATGCTAGCGTCTGATTGTTAAACTATATTGTAAATCGGTGTTCTGCTCCTCCTCCTCCTTATGGTTTTTGATAGTGAT